>SJYT01076015.1:0-31123 GCA_006410635.1 Cephalophus harveyi
AAAAAAAAAAATCAAAGATGACATAAACAGATAGAGAGATATTCCATGTTCCTGGGTAGGAAAAAATCAATATTGTGAAAATAACTATACTACCAAATGCAATCTATAGATTCAATGTGATCCCTATCAAATTATCAATGACATTTTTCACAGAACTAGAACAAAAGCTTTCACAGTTCATATGGAAACACAGAAGACCCCGAATAGCCAAAGCAGTCTTGAGAAAGAAGAATGGAGCTGGAAGAATCAACCTTCCTGACTTCAGATTATACTACAAAGCTACAGTTGTCAAGACAGTATGGTACTGGCACAAAAACAGAAATATAAACCAATGGAACAAGATGGAAACCCCAGAAATGAACCCATGCACCTATGGGTACCTTATTTTCGACAAAGGAGGGAAGAACATAAAATGGGGCAAAGACAGCCTCTTCAATAAATGGTGCTGGGAAAACTGGACAGCTAGGTGTAAAAGAATGAAATTAGAACACTTCCTAACACCATACACAAAGATAAACTCAAAATGGATTAAAGTCCTAAAAGTAAGACCAGAAACTATAAAACTCTTAGAGGAAATCATAGGCAGAACACTCGACATAAATCAAAGCAATAATTTCTATGACCCACCTACGAGAATAATGGAAATAAAAATGAAAGTAAACAAGTGGGACCTGATTAAACTTAAAAGCTTTTGCACAACAAAGGAAACTTAAGCAAGGTGAAAAGGCAACACTCAGAATGGGAGAAAATAACAGCCAATGAAACAACTGACAAAGGATTAATTTCCAAAATATGCAAGCAATCATACAACTCAAAGCCAGAAAAACAACCCAGTCAGAAAGGGGGAAAAAGACCTAAACAGACATTTCTCCAAAGAAGATATACAGATGGCTAACAAACACATGCAGAGATGCTCAACATTGCTCATTATTAGAGAAATGCAAATCAAAACTACAATGAGATTTCACCTCACAACGGTCAGAATGGTCATCATCAAAAAGTCAACAAACAATAAATGCTGGAGAGGGTGTGGAGAAAAGGGAACACTCTTGCACTGTTGGTGGGAATATGAATTGATACAGCCACTATCGAAGACAGTATGTAGATTCCTTAAAAAACTAGGAATAAAACCATCATATTACCCGGAAATCCCACTCCTAGGCATACACCCTGAGGAAACCAAAATTGAAAAATACACATGTATCCCATTGTTCATTGCAGCACTATTTACAATAGCTAGAACATGGAAGCAACTTATATTCCCATTGACAGATGAATGGATAAAGAAATTGTAGTACATATACACAATGGAATATTACTCAGGCATAAAAGGGAATTCATTTGAGTCAGTTCTGATGAGGTGGAGGAACCTAGAATCTATTATACAGAGTGAAGTGAGTCAGAAAGAGAAAGATAAATATCATATTCTAACGTATATATACAGAATCTAGAAAAATGGTACTGAAAGAATTTATTTACAGGGCAACAATGGAGAAACAGACATAGAGAATAGACTTATGGACATGGGGAGAGGTGAAGAGAGGGTGAGATGTATGGAAAGAGTAACATGGAAACTAACATTACCATGTGTAAAAGAGATAGTCAATGAGAATTTGCTGTATGGCTCAGGAAACTCAAACAGGGGCTCTATATCAATCTAGAGGGGTGGGATGGGGTGAGAGATGGAAGGGAGGTTCAAAAGGGAGGGGATATATGATCATCTGTGGCTGATTCATGTTGAGGTTTGACAAAAAACAACAAAATTCTGTAAAGCAATTGCTGCTGCTGCTGCTGCTGCTAAGTCACTTAAGTCATGTCCAACTCTGTGCAACCCCATAGACGGATTGTAAAGCAATTATCCTTCAATAAAAAAATTTAAAATGTATATAGAAAAAACAATGTATACTTTGTTTCACACAACGTTATGGACTTGAGAGGTATAAACATTGTCAGAAATCTAACAAAATTTTGTTGTCAGATTCGGGAAGATAGCTATGTGCTGTGTATTTGATTCTGGGTATGCCTGGGTTGGGAAGATCCCCTGGAGAAGAGATAGGCTACCCACTCCAGTATTCTTGGGCTTCCCTAGTTGCTCAGAAGGCAAAGAATCCACCTGCAATGTGGGAGACCTGGGTTCAATCCCTGGTTTGGAAAATCCCTTGGAGGAGGGCATGGCAACCCACTCCAGTATTCTTGCCTGGAGGATTCCCATGCAGAAAGGAGCCTGGTGGGCTGCAGTCCATGGGGTTGCAAAGAGTCAGACACGACTGAGTGACTCAGCACAGAACAGCATGAGTGTCATAGCTTCCCAGGTGGTGCTAGTGGTAAAGAATCCACAGGCAAATGCAGGAGATGTAGGAGACCTAGTTTCGATCCTTGGACCACAGAGATCCAGTGGAGGAGGACACAGCCACCCATCTCAGAATTCCTGCCTGGAGAATCCCATGGTAAAGGAGCCTGGTGAGCTACAAGTGGTAAAGAACCTGCCTGCTCTGCAGGATACATGAGATGTGGGTTTGATCCCTGGGTCCAAAGGTCCCCTGGAGGAGGGCACAGGCAACCCACAAAAGTATTCTTGCCCAGAGAATCCCATGGACAGAGGAGCCTAGTGGGCTATTTTCAATAGGTTCACACAGAGTCAGACACGACTGAAGCAACCTAGCATGCACGCATCCTATAAAAAATGTAGATGTTTCTGGTGTGTAATACAATTTCAACAGTTTTAAAAAGGGATTCAAAATTTAGTTACTTAAAATGCACACACACAACACACACATAAGCACAAATCTAATATTGTGGGACAAAATATTTTATCTCAACATAAATATGCTTTTTGTGTACATTTTGATTTGATACTTTGTATGTATACAGTCAGAAAAAACAAGACTGGGAGCTGACTGGGGCTCAGATAATGAGCTCCTTATTGCCAAATTCAGACTTAAATTGAAGAAAGTAGGGAAAACCACTAGACCATTCAGGTATGACCTAAATCAAATCCCTTATGATTATACAGCAGAAGTGAGAAATAGATTTAAGGGACTAGATCTGATAGAGTGCCTGATGAACTATGGACTGAGGTTTGTGACATTGTACAGGAGACAGAGATCAAGACCATCCCCATGGAAAAGAAATGCAAAAAAACAAAATGGCTGTCTAGGGAGGCCTTACAAATAGCTGTGAAAAGAAGAGAAGTGAAAAGCAAAGGAGAAAAGGAAAGATATAAGGAACTGAGTGCAGAATTCCAAAGAATAACAAGAAGAGATAAGAAAGCTTTCCTCAGTGATCAATGCAGACATAAAGGAAAACAACAGAATGGGAAAGACTAGAGATCTCTTCAAGAAAATTAGAGATACCAAGGGAAAATTTCATGCAAAGATGGGCTCAATAAAGGACAGAAATGGTATGGACCTAACAGAAGCAGAAGATATTAAAAAGAGGTAGCAAGAACACAGAAGAACTGTACAAAAGATCTTCATGACCAAGATAATCATAATGGTATGATCATTCACCTAGAGCCAGACATCCTGGAATGTGATAGTCAAGTGGGCATTAGAAAGCATCACTACAAACAAAGCTAGTGGAGGTGATGGAATTCCAGTTGAGCTGTTTCAAATCCTGAAAGATGATGCTGTGAAAGTGCTGCCCTCAATATGTCAGCAAATTTGGCAAACTCAGCAGTGGCCACAGGACTGGAAAAGGTCAGTTTTCATTCCAGTCCCAAAGAAAGGCAATGCCAAAGAATGATCAAACTACCACACAATTGCACTCTTCTCACACACTAGTAAAGTAATGCTCAAAATTCTGCAAGACAGGCTTCAGCAGTACGTGAACCGTGAACTTCCAGATGTTCAAGCTGGTTTTAGAAAAGGCAAAAGAACCAGAGATCAAACTGCCAACATCCGCTGGATCATCGAAAAAGCAAGAAAGTTCCAGAAAAAACATCTCTTTCTGCTTTATTGACTATGCCAAAGCCTTTGACTATGTGGATCACAATAAACTGTGGAAAATTCTGAAAGAGATGGGAATACCAGACCACCTGACCTGCCTCTTGAGAAACCTGTATGCAGGTCAGGAAGCAACAGTTGGAACTGGACATGGAACAACAGACTGGTTCCAAATAGGAAAAGGAGTCTGTCAAGGCTGTATATTGTCATCCTGCTTATTTAACTTATATGCAGAGTACATTATGAGAAACGCTGGGCTGGAAGAAGCATAAGCTGGAATCAAGATTGCCGGGAGATATATCAATAACATCAGATATGCAGATGACACCACCCTTACGGCAGAAAGTGAAGAGGAACTAAAGAATCTCTTGATGAAAGTGAAAGAGGAGAGTGAAAAAGTTGGCTTAAAGCTCAACATTCAGAAAACGAAGATCATGGCATCTGGTCCCATCACTCCATGGGAAATAGATGGGGAAACAGTGGAAACAGTATCAGACTTTATTTTTTTTTGGCTCCAAAATCACTGCAGATGGTGATTGCAGCCATGAAGTTAAAAGACACTTACTCCTTGGAAAAAAAATTATGTCAAACCTAGATAGCATATTGAAAAGCAGAGACATTACTTTGCCAACAAAGGTCCATCTAGTCAAGGCTATGGTTTTTCCAGTAGTCATGTATAGATGCAAGAGTTGGACTGTGAAGAAAGCTGAGCACCGAAGAATTGATGCTTTTGAACTGTGGTGTTGGAGAAAACTCTTGAGAGTCCCTTGGACTGCAAGGAGATGCAACCAGTCCATTCTGAAGGAGATCAGCCCTGGGATTTCTTTGGAAGGAATGATGCTAAAGCTGAAACTCCAGTACTTTGGCCACCTGATGCGAAGAGTTGACTCATTGGATGCTGGGAGGGATTGGGGGCAGGAAGAGAAGGGGACAACAGAGGATGAGATGGCTGGATAGCATTACCAACTCGATGGATGAGATTTTGAGTGAACTCCGGGAGTTGGTGAGGAACTGGGAGGCCTGGCGTGCTGTGATTCATGGGGTCACAAAAAGTCTGACATGACTGAGCGAGTGAACTGAACTGAACTGATGCATACAGTTATTTATCTAATGAATTTAAAATATCTGCCTTGAATTCCTAGAAACATAAATTGATATGATCTCATACTGGACTAACAGAATTTAAAGAAGATTCTGCTAAGATAACTATTTCTAGTATACCTACTTCAAGCATCTTTTAAAAACTTGTTATACCAATGTAAAATGATGTTTAATGAACTGAAACTACAGTGTCTTCTGTTTGATTGTTGAGATAAATCCTTCAAATCTTTGGTGCCTTTGTGACTGCTGATCTAGGTGGCACTTCACTTGAGCCCATCACATCATTTGTTTTCATGATCTGTACTTAGAGCTGCTACTGAATCAATACCAGTCCCAAATGAATGATTGCAATAGTCATGAAGAATGGGTCATGTACTCTACAGTATGTTCCCTTTCAATTCATATTCTTGCTAAAACCTGGAAGGGGAATCAGAAATACAAAATAAATGTTTATTTTTCCAGTAAGACTGGCTTCTGTCACAATAAAAAAGTACAGTTTAGTGAAATAATATTAATTATACATTGAACAAATAGTCAAATATGTTGCTTCATGAGATAAAGTTCAATCAACCATTTGACTGATTTTAAGTCTTTTTTTTTAATATGCAGATTAAGTTTCCCTTTATTTTTCAGTTCCTGTGAAAAGTTAGCATTTTTGCCTGACTTGGTAAGATGAGATATCCCAAGATGAAGAGCTGGAAAAGCACAGGTTAATGAAACTATGTTGGCCACTACCTCTATCCTCCCATTTTCTTTCTCCCTCTTTTCCTTCTCTCCCTCCTTCCCTTGTCATTTTCCTTCTGCTGTTTTCTTTTGCACCTTCATTACTTTTACCTATTTTTCTTTCCACTATCTTGTTTTTTTTTTTCCTCTTCAATCTGCCTCCATATCCTTTGAGCTTGGCAGTTCATTGAACTTCACTATTGATAACAGATTTAACCATAGCTGACGAATTTTCTGCCAGAGGTGCTGACTCTCTAAGTAATGCACGATGTAGATCATTACCTCTTAGCATTAGTGATCAAAGCAAGGGACAAACAGGTGAAATCTGGGATTGATTTGCTTTAAAACAATCATTTGACTATTTCAGTGTTTGCTTGCTATTTAGGAAATTTTATGAGCTATACACAGTCTTTCTGAAAAAATGAGTCATGTATTGATTTCTCTCAGAAAGAAACAATCTTCCAGGCCTACAGTGTTATCTTTAGTTATTTTTATCATATTGTGATCTACATATATACCACATAAAATTTTACATAAATTTACCATGCTTATACTGGTTGTATAGGAATTTACAAATTAAATACAAAATAGTAAATAAACATGTGAACTTCAAATTTTAATGTAGGAATATGTTCCTTTGAATCTATTTTTGTATTTATAATTATCTGTTGCATTTAGTCACCAGATTCAGAATATGGCTGGTAGCATTTCAATAGTATATAAAGCAGTAGTAGTAAAGTCAAGCTCTGGATAATCTGGCATTCATCAGAAAGCAGTACTCTAATGTTGTTTTATTATTATTATTCTTAAGTTTAATTGACAGATAATTGCTTTACAGTATTGCATTGGTTTCTACCAAAAATCAACATGAAATGTGGAGTTCTTGTTAAGTCTATAAAGCTGTCTTCTTCATTTGAAGAAAAAATTAGCATGTGATCTTATTAAAATTTGTATTAAGTGGGTATGTAGTCCAATTATTTCTGAAATCAGAAACTGGAAAATAGTATTTGAAGTTGGTTTCAACTCTTTACATGAGAAGAAAAATTTTTACTTTTAATAAGGACGTCAGTGGACTATTGATGAAAATCACTAAATATTAGAAATGGATCCTGTATTGTTTTTGACTAGGAATATTCAAGCCCTCATGAAGCTATTATTTGGCATTTAGCCTTGGCCTGAATATTTTATTTTAGGACTAAGCCATTTTTTTTTCCTTTTAGTCTAAAAGAAGAAAGACATTGTATTGAACTACCACAAACTGTCATTTTTGCCATGTAGAAACAAAGTCTTCGCTTATTAAAAAATTAGGAAATTAAGTGATTTTATCATAAAAGTATCTATCAAATGTAAAGTATTCATATAGAAGAGGAATTTTGTATTTATTTCTAGCATAATGATTTAGTATGAGAACAGTAACTTAGACTGGACCTGCTTTGCTCCTACATATATTCATCAGAAATTAAATGTGTTCATGATCTGTCACATGCATGCTTATAAATAAGTACAGAAAGGTGTACACCAAAATCCTGTGGAAAATCTGGTAATACATGGTAATTCAGATAAATTATAATAAACAATTTTAAAAATAAACTTTCAATTTGATACTAGTTTTAGGTTTGCAAAAGAATTGATACAATAGGAGTTCTCCAATTGATGCAATAAGAGAAAGTTCACATACAACCCAACCCCAGTTTCCTCTATTATTAATAGTCTATATAGATGGGGTACATTGTCCAGTATGTTGAATCAGTACTGATATTAATATTAGTTGTAATCCTCAGTTTATTCACATTTTTCTTAGTTTTACCTGACATTTTTTGTTCCAGCATCCAGTCCAGGATACTGCATTACATTTTGTTGTCAGGTCTCATTAGGCTCCTCTTGGCTGTAGCTGCTTCAAATACTTTCCTTGTTTTTGATGACCTTGAGAGTTTGAGGAGTAGTGGTCATGCATTATGTAGGACGTCACTCTATTGGATTTTGTCTGATGTTTTTCTCATGATTAGACTGGGATTATGAGTTTTGGAGAGGAAAATTGCAAAGGCTAAGTGCCACTCCCATCACATCATATCAAAGGTCTGTACTCTAAGATGACTTATCACTGTTGATATTGACCTTGATCATCTCACTGAGGTAGTGTTTGTCACACTTTTCCACTGTACAGTTACTTTCATCCTTCTTTTCACATGTCATTCTTTGGAGGGAAGTGACTATGTGCAGCCTATACTCAAGGCATAGAGAGTTATGCTCTATCTCCTTGAACATAAATTATTTGGAAATCTCCTATACAAATTTGTTTCTTCTCCATTTATTTGTTTATTCAGTTATTTGTTTATCTTAGTATGGACTCATGGATTCATGGATATTTGTTTTACACTTGGGGTTATAATCCAATAAGCCTTTGGGTTGTTGCTCAGATTGTTCCAATACTGGCCAATGTGAGCTCTTTCAATTGTCTCTTGTATCCCTTTGACAGGCTCCCACCATTGTGTTTGTTTTAGCATTTTCTTACTTTCTGGCACTACTGATACTCCAGGCTATCTTGTGTATTGTATCTCCTTCCCCAGTTCTAGAATTAGCCATTTCTCCAAGAAGCCTGTAGTTTCTTTTGTTAGAGAATGGTGTTAAAAACTACTCTCTGGGCCCTAGATGTTCTCATTATTACTTAAGTGCCATTGCTTCTAGGCCTTCTTAGCTGGCAGAGCAAAGAAATGCATGTGTCTGTGCTAATCTGTGCAAAAAGCATGGAATGAATTTTTCCCTAGAGCCTCCAGAAGACATGCAGTTCTAATGACACCTTCATTTTTACCCTATAAGACTCATTTTGGATTTCTGACCTCCAAAACTGTCAAAGAATAAATTTGTGTTGTTTTAAGTCACTAAGTTCATGGTAATTTATTGCAACAATAATAGGAAACAAATATAGCTAAAGACAAATGATGGTGAACATTTTTTTCATACATAATTTGCCTTTATATCTTTGGTGAGATGTCTGTTCAGATCATTTACCATTTATTAAATTAGGCTATTTTTTTATTGTTGCATTTTTAGAGTTTGTGTTTTTGGATACAAGTCCTTTATCAGATACCTTATTCATTAATATTTTCCTCTAGTCTGTGGCTTGTTTATTCATTTCACTAATATCATTTGTAGAACAATTTTAATTTTAATAAAGTCTAACTTTTTCTTTTATGGATTATGCTTTTGTTGTTGTAGCTAAAAGTCATAAACAAATGTAAAAATCATATAGATATTCTTCTAGAAATTGTTTAGTTTTTCATTTAATTCTATGACCCATTTTGAGTTAATGTAAAAGGTTTGCACCCAGATTTATTTTCTTGCATATTGGCCAAAATTAGCCAGGTTCCTCTGAGCTTTCTTTTTGAGTAGGTTTTAACCCTCCTCAGACTGTGGATTTTAATACTATTCTCCGAAAAACAAGAACAGCTTTATTTCCTTTTTCCAGTGTGCATAGTTTTTATTTCTTTTTATTTTCTTATTGCACTTATTAGGACTTCCAATAGTATTTTAAGTAGTAGTTCCATATTCCTAATCTTAGAAATATGTATGTATGTAGTTACTTATATGATTTGTTTGTAGGTATTCTTGATCAAGTTAAGTAAGGTCCTCTTTATTTCTAATTTGCTAAAAGTTTTTTATCATGAATTGGTATTAGATTTTGTCAGCTGTTTTATTATGTACCAATTGTATAAAACATATGATTTTTTTCTTTGCGGCTGGTTGATATGTAGTTTATATTGATTGAATTTGGAAAGTTGGACCACCTTTGCATACTAGGAATAAGTACCACTTGGTTATGGTATATAAATACTTTTATACATTGTATCATTAAATTTGTAACATATTCTGAAGGATGTTTGTGATTACATCCATGAGAGATATTGGTCTGTAGTTTTCTTGTCTTGTAATGTCTTTATCTGACTTTGGTTTTGTGTAAAGATGGTTCTCATAAAATGAGTTGTGAGTTAGGAAATAGTCTCTATTTCTACTTTTTGGAAGAGACTCTGGGGAATTCAAATTCTTCACAGTAGAGTTGTGGACAATTGCTCTGACCCAGACTTTTCATGTGGGAGTGAGAAGATTCCTCATATGAGAAAGACTGTAAATGTTCTGTATTATTCATGGCTGAATGTAATATCTCAATATATTTTCAGTTATATTCGATTGTATGTGATTAAAACTATGTGGAAGATGATTAATTATTGATTTGATTTATTTAGGCTCTATTACCTATTTCTCCTTGTGTGAGTTCTGGTAATTTGTGCTGTTCAAGGAATTGATCTATTTTACCTAAGTTATGAACTCTATTGACATAGAGTGTAGTGTTCATTCCTTTCTTTTTTTTTAATGTCCATGAGTGATGATACATCTTTCACTTCTAACATTGGTAATCTTTGTCTTCTCTTTTTTGACTTGGTTAGCTAGACTAGAGCTTTTGTGGGTATCCATTTCTCTTTGTGTGCATAGTAGCTTGTTTGTTTATTTTTAGGAATTGTTCCCTTTTATCTAAATTTTCAAATTTCTGTTAATAGAGTTGTTTGCAGTTTGTTCTTATTTTCTGATATCTACAGAGTCTGAGGGAATAGCTTCCTGTTTCATTTCATATATTAGCAATCTGTGACTTCTCCCTTTTTAATTTTGTCCTTCTTGCTAGCATTTATCACTCTTTGACCATGTGAAAGAACCAGCTTCTATTTTTGCTTGTATCTGTTGCTTTCCAATTTTTAGTTTTATTAGTCCCTGCTCTAATTTTTTAATTATATCTTTTCTTCTACTTGTGTTAGGCTCAAATTGCTCTTTTTTCTTTAGCTGCCTGAGGTAGAATGTAGGTTATAGATTTTATATTTTTCTTATTTTTTAATGTACACACTTAATGATACAAATTTCTTTCTAAACACTGCTTTCACTGTAGTCACAAACTTTGCCAAGTTGTATTTTTATTGAATTTAAAATATTTGTAAAGTTAGGATTGGATTTTTAAAAACATTAAAACTGTAATACAGCAATAAAAATTTCTTATAGAAGTACTTTTGGATTCTGAGAATACCCAAGAGTTTGCACTCTCACATTTGAGATATCTAGTAATCACTAATGACACTTAGTCATGATCCATATTGAAATCTTCTTGACTAGCAAGTTGGAAGTCTGACAAACATTGTTTAGAAGGACATAGAACTATGATTTCCATAGTGAGACCAGAAAATCAGTACTGTGTGTTGATACTTAGTCTCAGAAAAATTTACTCTGCAGAAGGAAACCTTTGGACAAAACGTCACCGAGATGAAATTAGCCATTTTGTGCCAAAGAGCTTCCATATGAGGGCATGCCATGAGAAATGATGATAGTCAGACCTGGGAATCTTTCCAAGAGTTACCAGGTAGGTGATTTCAGCCCTTTCTAGTACCGTGAAGGGTGAAGTTGCTCAGTTGTGTCCGACTCTTTGCAACCCCATGGACTGTAGCCTACCAGGCTTCTCCATCCATGGGATTCTCCAGGCAAGAATACTGGAGTGGGTTACCATTTCCTTCTCCAGGGGATCTTCCCGACCCAGGGATCGAACCCAGGTCTCCCTCATTGGAGGCAGACGCTTTAACCTCTGAGCCACCAGGGAAGCCCTTCTAGTACTGTAGAAAAGCCAAAAAAGTAGAGTGCTTCTTCTTTCTGATATTGAAAAATAAAGAAATAGTTATACCCACTTTGCCATAGTCATGAAACTCTGTTCTCATAGCCATGTAAAGCTTTTCTCTGATCTACTCACACCCTTCATTACACTTTGCTTCTCCACATAGGTTTTATATTTTCTGGGTCCTTATTCTGTATTGTTATTGAGTTTAAAAATATTTTTTTACATGTATCATGGTAAGCCTCTAAAAATAATTTTTTAACAAAGTAAGTAGGCAATTCTCAATCAATCTCTCTGTCTTTCCGTCTGTCTTTCAGTCACTCTCTCATGCTGAGTACAGCCTATGCACAAGGAGTGCACAATTAGTTTTTACTCATATTTTCCAAGTCCCCTAATCTGCTCACAGTTTTCCCCCAGCCACATCCCATTTTCCCTCCATAACCTAGTAAGAAATAGTCTACATGTGGTATCATGAATTGACGCATGTTTTTCTAGAACCTACCATATTTCTAATCCTGCACAAGGGCCTCTCATACAAAAATGAATTAAATGACTTTCTTCTTCCAGAAAATACAAACTTGTTGGATTGACAAGACTAATAAAATAATTAGTGAGTGATATAATCAATATGTTATTAAGCCCTGAGTGCTCAAATAATGACCATAAATAACATGAAAACTTCATGTAAAATTGTTCACAGTGTTCCTTTTCCTTTGGGGAGTTTAGAAAGAGTCTGTTCAAAAGATTTGTCAAGAGCATCTCATCAGTTGTTTTTCTTGGAAGGGACAGAAAAGGAGTGAAGACTAAAATATCCATGCAATTAATAAACTCAAGACAGGTCAAGTCAATGACCCTGCAAATTGTTTTTTAATGCATAGACACATCAATTCCTCTCATTTTATCTCCTTGGACGATTTTTGGAATGTGATCTCTATTGGAAAGGAGAAAAATCATTTTTGACTGACTTTCAGAAAGAGATGTCCCTACCTTGTTCTGTGTGTGTGTATGTACACCCTTGCAAGTACACATGCATGTACTTACTTATACACATTCACAGAGAGGAAGATCCACTGCTTTGTGCTCAGTGTAAATGTTTAACTGTTTATTGAATTTAAGTGAATACCAATGTCATTCATCAAAAACCTCTCAGATCTTTTCCTTTACTCTCAAGTTGATGAACAATACCTGGTGCTTCCCTGCAGCAAAAAGAAGCCTGAGGAAAAGGTACAATTGGGTACAACTGTCTTCGCATTGGGTAGAAACACAGCTGAAGAACTTGCAATGATGTACAGGGGTGCACCATGCTGGTGGTCTTCTTCTCAAGCGGACCATCCCAATAGCCTCCTAACTGCTGCTTTAATGTTTCTCCAACTGAAGTTGTATACCACTTTTATGGTTTTTGCCTTGTCTGTGTACCATTTGTGTCGTTATTCATTTGATCCATCCTTTATGTCATAAAATACTTAATACTCCTGCTGCTTTTATTAGCAGGATGTCCTTTTATTACAGGACATTTTGTGTTACTTCTGCAAATGTAAAACCAGTATCTCACGGTCTGCATTGAAGAACTTCATTTTAAAAAGATTTTTCCTGGACTTCCTTGGTGTCTCAGGGATGACTGAAGAGTTAAAGTCATTTAGTCATGTCTGACTCTTTGCGACCCTGTGGGCTATCCTGTCCAAGGAATTCTCCAGGCCAGAACACTGGAGTGAGTAGCTGTTCCCTTCTTTAGGGGATCTTCCCAACCCAGGGATCAAACCCAGGTCTCCCACATTACAGGCAGATTCTTTACCAGCTGAGCCACCAGAAAAGCCCATCAGTGCAGGAGACATGGGTTCAATCCCTGGTCTGGGAGGATCCCACATGCCACAGAGAACCCTATGCTCTAGAGCCTGGAAGCTGCCACTACTGAGCCCATGTGCCACAACTACCAAAGCCCAAATGCCCTATAGCCTGTGTTCCACCATAAGAGAAGTCACAGCAAAAAGAAGTCTGTATATCACAACTAGAGAAAAGCCCACACAACAAAGACCCAGCACAGACAACAATAAACAAATAAATAAAGTTACTAAAAATATCTTTCCACAAAATGTTTGGGTAAAAATAACCAAAATATCAAAAAACCCACCTAAAGTTGGTTGATAGTCCACTAAGGCATGCATGTCACATTCTGGGAAGTATGGACATACAGAATAAGGTCCACATGACCAGAGCAGACACAGCCTTGGTGATCCAGCCCTGGTTTCTCCCCAGCGTTGTCTCTTTCTGAATCATACTTCACACCTCAATGCTTAGCTTGCTTGAATAATTCATATTTCCCCAAGCTACTTCATTTTAGAGGTCTGGCTCACAGCATCTCTTCAGTTCAGTTCAGTCGCTCAGACGTGTCCTACTCTTTGCAACCCCATGAATCGCAGCATGCCAGGCCTCCCTGTCCATCAGCAACTCCCAGAGTTCACTCAAACTCATGTCCATTGAGTCAGTGATGGCATTTAGCTATCTCATCTTCTGTCGTCTCCTTCTCCTCCTGCCCCCAATCCTTCCCAGCATCAGAGTCTTTTCCAATGAGTCAATTCTTTGTATGAGGTGTCCAAAGTATTGGAGTTTCAGCTTCAGCATCAGTCCTTTCAAAGAACACCCAGGACTGATCTCCTTTAGAATGGACCTGGTTGGATCTCCTTGCAGTCCAAGGGACGCTCAAGAGTCTTCTCCAACACCACAGTTCAAAAGCATCACCTTTGGCGCTCAGCTTTCTTCACAGTTCAATGCTCACATCCATACATGACCACTGGAGAAACCATAGCCTTGACTAGACGGACCTTTGTTGGCAAAGTGATGTCTCTGCTTTTGAATATGCCATCTAGGTTGGTCATAACTTTCCTTCCAAGGAGTAAGCATTTTTTAATTTCATGGCTGCAGTCACCATCTGCAGTGATTTTGGAGCCCCCCAAAATAAAGTCTGACACTGTTTCCACTGTTTCCCCATCTATTTCCCATGAAGTGATGGGACCATGTGCCATGATCTTCGTTTTCTGAATGCTGAGCTTTAAGCCAACTTTTTCACTCTCCTCTTTCACTTTCATCAAGAGGCTTTTTTGTTCCTCTTCACTTTCTGCCATAAGGGTGGTGTCATCTGCATATCTGAGGTTATTGAAATTTCTCCCGACAATCTTGATTCCAGCTTGTGTTTCTTCCAGCCCAGCGTTTCTCATGATATACTCTGCATATAAGTTAAATAAGCAGGGTGACAATATACAGCCTTGATGTACTCCTTTTCCTCTTTGGAACCAGTCTGTTGTTCCATGTCCAGTTCTAACTGTTGCTTCCTGACCTGCATACAGATTTCTCAAGAGGCAGGTCAGGTGGTCTGGTATTCCCATCTCTTTCAGAATTTTCCACAGTTTATTGTGATCCACACAGTCAAAGGCTTTGGCATAGTCAGTAAAGCAGAAATAGATGTTTTTCTGGAACTCTCTTGCTTTTTCGATGATCCAGCAGATCATGGCAATTTGATCTCTGGTTCCTCTGCCTTTTCCAAAACCAGCTTGAACATCTTGAAATTCACAGTTCACATATTGCTGAAGCCTGGCTTGGAGAATTTTGAGCATTACTTTATAGGTGCCAAAAAACTTTCACTCCTTTGTTTATCTAGAAAATATCTTCATACCTCAGACCTAGAGCATCATCTTTTCTCTGAACCCTAAGGTGAATTTACTTCTTTTTTTCTGTCTCCTCCTTTAACCCTTAAATGACCTTCCTTGTTAGGGAGTCTTTCTTTCTTGAGCAGATTACAAGTGCTTTCTGATAACCTGCAGGCACTCAATGCTTATAGAATGAAAAAAAAATGATGGCATAGTAAGTGATTGAATTTATGGGGGTAATCTCTGTGGTACCCTTTAAGTTAATGTTTCTCCATACTTGCTCAGGGCTCCCCTGGTAGCTCAGCTGGTAAAGAATCTGCCTGCAATACAGGAGATCCCAGTTCAATTCCTAGATAGGGAAGATCCCCTGGAGAAGGGATTGGCTACCCACTTGAGAATTCATGGGCTTCCCTGGTGGCTCAGATGCCAAATAATCCATCTGCAATATGGGAGACCTGGGTTCAGTCTCTGGGTTGGGAAGATTCCTTGAAGGAGGGCATGACCACCCACTCCAGTTTTCTTGCCTGCAGAATCCCCATGGACAGAGGAGCCTGGAGGGCTACAGTCCATGGAGTCACAAAGAGTTGGACACGGCTGAGCAACTAATCACGCATACTTTCTCAAGCCTGGAATTCTGCAAAGGAGATAGAGTTCCTTAGTTTAAGCCTCTGTGGTTGCTGTTAAAGTTTAATGCCCCTAGGATTGGAATTAGTCAATCATGTTAAAGTGTTTGAAGATTCATCTGAAGGTTTTGTATGCCCTGTCCAGAGAGTAGGTTTTGAGAGGAGGGGATTAGGAGAAAATAGGAATGTGAACACTGAGGGGAAGATGACACCAAAAAATCATGAAAAATTTGGAAGAAAACTGTCCATTCTGAGAGTTTAGCTATAGACCACCATATTGGTACTTTCAATCAGAGCAGGCTAGAGTGATACAGAGAAGTTTAGGTCATAGAGAAAGTGTTACTCCCCCCTACTACGTGCTCAATCCTGGCTCTAGGGCAGAAGTGACTATAAGGATAGAGGAAATTCCACAGGAAGAATACACTGGACTCATAGGAAGTTTAGTGATACGTATCTTGAGGAGACTCAGTTCGTGATATTTTGAGCAATGACCAATATGAATATTTTGAGCAATAAAAAAACAATAAGTAACTACTGTATTTGTTGAAATTGACCTGTGGGGTGAAGGTGGTGTGGTCCTATGGGATGGCAAAGATGGTCATTTTTTTTTTTAGATATGTATAGCTATAAGTGTCTATGTAGGAGGAGTAGGATAGGAAAGAAAGGAAAATTTTATTGGAAAATCTAAAATTAATTTCATAATATCACAGTTGAAGATAGTACAAGATCATGAAATTGAAATAATATTATAGAAAATAGCCAGTGTGCCCCTTTAACTTGCTTTCCTTTTTGGTCTCAGGCAGAAGAAGTAATTCTGGTCTTCAACTGAGAGTTGGAAGTTGTAACGCTTTCAACTTAGAACCAAATCTTAGGTCTGTATGTCTCATGTTTTGTTTTTTAATAGTCATTTAATTTTGGTGGAATAGCTTTGTAGAACCATTTTTCTTTTGTTTCTTACTTCTTTAAAACCATTAATTCTCACAAATAAATATCTTGGTATGTCAGTAGTACTTGTTTAAAACATATAACATCTGAATTGTTTCTATAGTGAACAAGAAAGAAAGAGCCAGGCAAGAAATCCTCTAAGATTTAAAAAGATTATGAATATTTTATTTCTATAGGAAAATTTGCTTCTTTTCTACAAAACATAAAGTATTTCCTTCTGTACTCTTAAGAGGGCTGTGAAATATCTGATGGAGAGGCACATGAAGGAGGATTTTTTCTCATTTAGAAAGACATGAGCCTGTGATAGATAAGCCTAGCTGTTATATGAATTATATTGCTTCTCTTTTTCTCTTTTAAGAATTTTATACGGAGGGAAAAATTCTAGAATATAAGTTTCTATATACATATATATATATTAATGACCTGAAACTCAAAAGGCACTAGATTGTAGAAACACATGTCCACATTAATGAAAGTCCTTGGAAATAGAAGTTTGGTTACCATCACTGCAAGGGGGCCAGCTGTCATAATTCTAGCTCAGCTGGGTCTTTTACTTGGGGGGTCCTATTCATTATCTTTGGAATGCCACATAATAAGTGATTCTCTGAGGATACCATCTAATAAAAATACCATCCAGACATGTTCTATTATTTCTGCCTCTTCCTTCCTCACCAATTCAAGTCTCTAATTATTACCAGAAACTAAATTCAAGAGAGTTCCTGATGTTGGTAGTATCTACTATTTCCTGTTTGCCATCACAAACTAAATAATGGAAGACTAGCTTATATATGTACATATATATATATACTTTTTTTTTAAAGAAAGATTATGTTTGTATATTCTAGTATGAACACATAGTACACACTCTCTAAAGTTCCCATTTCTAGTATTGTAGCTTGAATCCTGAATTTTAACTCAGAAATCATGCAGTTATTCAGCATCTGCAATGCCTGCTTCAATAGTTTCAGAAAAGTATACCACGCTTTCAATTGTCTAGGCATTACCTTAGAGCAAACTTTGTTTGCACAATATTTTACAGTATCCAGCTTCTTTTTATTGGCAAATCCCTTGTCATTATTATTATTTCACACCAAGAGCCCATATCCTGCTACAAAACACTGTAAGTAGTAGCGTATGTAAAAACAATCTGTGTTGTGGAATTTATATCCTAAAATTCCTTCCCTTTGAGATATGTGAAATCTGAGCTCCTGTGGTTCTGAGGAGCTTGATACTGTGACAGATTATCTGTGCACGTGTGTGTGTGTGTGTGTGTGTGTGTGTGCACGCGCGTGCCGGGAGCAGTAGCGGAAAGGCAGTAGAATCGTTTGGAATGGAAGGATCCTCATGACACATGGGATGATGGAAATGAAGCAATAAATTCCCAGACATCCTGAGGCACTTTCCAACATATCCAGAATGATGTAAAAGTCCAGTGAAACTTTAACAGATAGAGTAGGAGAGGGCGTCTAGTCAGAAACCCGTATCTCGTGCTTTGTTATATGCTATGTGGTATGAACATAATACTTGTCTTATTAAATTCTAAGCATGTTTCCCATTCAGGGAAATGTGCAACCAAGCAGACATTTTAAAGAGCTGAAGTATAAAAATATAAAAAGATTTAGTGTCTCTCTCCAGGCCAGATATGTGGAGCTATGGCTTATATATAGTGTGTGCTTTAAGTTGAACAGAGTTCCCAGAGCTGCACCACAGAGTAAAATGCTTCCAGGAGGTTTTCATTTCGGCAGCACTGTAAGCAGAGACCTACTACCCCATCCTTCTCTGCTAAAGTGTAACTTCAAATTCCAAGCACCTGGGAAATTCCCAGGAGTTCAGTGAGAACAGTAATGGCCTAAAACTTCTCCAGCCAACCCAGAGTCCATATTCTCTGCCCTGAGAAACCCCAGTCTTGGAAGAAGCCAGTTCTGCCCCTCCACATCTGTGCCCACAGTCCAGCCTGGAGAGCAAAAGCACAACTGGGGGAATTTATGGCATGTTAAATCCATGGCCACCCATCTCCACTTGCTTTTAACACTTCATAGAAATTCTAATGAGATTTTTTTTTGTTGTGAGCATTGCTTCCCCTTTCTCTGGAATGGCAATTTAAAACATTTTCCACTCAACTCACATCTGCAATTTGCTTTCTTCTTGTTCCTGGCAGATGTCTGACTTCACAGAAAATTAAAATAGAAACCATGAAAGCAAACCACTTCAACTTCCTGCTGTCATATCTACAAGTCTACCTTAATTTGCCCCTTTTCCTTTCCCCTCCCCAGTCGGCACAAAGGAGAAAGCATCCCTTCTCCAAGTTATCTCTCCTCTGGACTGACTCTCCAGACCACTATCGTTCTCCGAAAACAACAGCCAGGTCCCACCCAGCTGACCTCTTTCCTGGCTCAGAGTCGAGGCTTCCTCTACAGCACTCCACTCTCTTCTTGTCTCCCTGCTCCATCCAGACTGCAGCCAGAGGGAACATACAGCACATAACTGGGGTCATGTTACTGTCTTGTGCAAAACCTTTTTCATGGCCTGAACTATGTCTAACCCCCACATCATTCATATGTTGAAGCCCTAAAGCCTAGGACCTCAGAATGCGACTGTATTTGGAGATAGAGTTTTTGAAGAGGTGTTTAAAATGAGGTCATTATGGTGGCCCCCAATCTAGTAGGACTGATGTCCTTATAGGAAGAGCAGAGTAGGACATAGTCTCTCATAGAGAAAAGACTACATAAAGACAGCCAGCAATAAGCCAGGGAGGGAAGCCTCAGCACCCCTGCTAATACTTTGATCTTGGATTTCTAGCCTCCAGAAGCAGAAAAAATTTCTTGGTTAAGCCACCCAATCTCTGTGGTACTTGGTTAGGCTTCAGTTCAGTTCAGTTCAGTCGCTCAGTCGTGTCCTGCTCTTTGCGACCCCATGAATTGCAGCACGCCAGGCCTCCCTGTCCATCACCAACTCCTGGAGTTCACCCAAACTCATGTGCATCGAGTTGGTGATGCCATCCAGCCATCTCATCCTCTGTCATCCCCTTCTCCTCCTGCCCCTAATCCCTCCCAGCATCAGGGTCTTTTCCAATGAGTCAAATCTTAGTATGAGGTGGCCAAAGTATTGGAGTTTCAGCTTCAGCATCAGTCCTTCCAATAAACACCCAGGACTGGTCTCCTTTAGGATGGACTGGTTGGATCTCCTTGCAGTCCAAGGAACTCTCAAGAGTCTTCGCCAACACCACAGTTCAAAAGCATCAATTCTTTGGTGCTTGGCTTTCTTTACAGTCCAACTCTCACATCATACATGACCACTGGAGAAACCATAGCCTTGACTAGATGGACCTTTGTTGGTTAGGGTAGCCCTAGCAAACTCATACACTTCCTGGTGACTGTCAGTCATCTCTAGCAAAGTCTATTCATTCAATGGGCTTTCAAATGAATAGAAAGTCTATTCATTTCTAAGGCCCAGGACGATCTGGCCCATGCTTGCTTCTCTTGCTTTATCCTTGGCCATTCTGTCCCTCTCTCTGTTCCAACCACACTGGCTTCTGAGCTGTTCATTAAATATGCTATTATCTTTCTTATTCTGATACTCTTAGATGTACTGTTCCATCCTCATGAAACATTCCTACCTGCTCATGCTACACATTCATCTACTTAGCACGCTCATCTTTCAAGTCTCAATATAAACATCAGTTCTTAGAGAAACCATACTTGTTTCCTAAGCCTAGGTTAGGTTCCTCTCTAGTAAGCTTCCATAGCATTCAGTACCTCTCATATCATTCTGTACAGCCCATATCCCTCCCAATCATTTGGTCAATATAAGTTTTCTCTGAAAGACTGTAACCTTCAGGGACTCAGGAACTTATTCTACTTTGCTCACTGTTCTGTCTGTAGTCCGTGTGCCTATTTCTGTCATATATTTGTACTCTTAGGCTAAAAACAGACAGGATCATAAATTCTGGCAGAAAAGTAGACAGTTAGTTATTGTATGGCTTTGGATATGGTGTTAGTAAGATTTCCAGTGGTTAGCAAATTCCAATGAGGTAGGTTTCTGTTCCTGAAGTTGAAATAGTAATGTCATTGCCTATTGAGAAAATGTAGCTTACTGATTCAGTTCAGCTTATCAGAAGCAAAGATTATTTTTTATTTTCTTAAATTTATCAGATGTTCAGAATTTGTTGGACTAGACATACACTAGGTCTAATTTATTTGGGGATATAATTGAAACAATTCTGCAAAAAATTAGATTTTGTATCTTTACCTGGCATTTTTTATTTTTATAGAAACAGTGAAAATGTATACAAAATTGGGTCACAGTCACAGGGCACATGGTGATGCATGTGTTACTATCATGGGAAGTAGGGTTTGCTGCAGTTCTTCATCTCTGGTTTATACCAGAAGGTTAAAACCCTTATAAGAAGCGCTTAGAGGTTCAGAGTCTCTTCTGTAGTGTGCTGTGGGAGTCAACAGCATGTAGATGTGGAGGAAGCACTGCCAGGGGCCACTTTCTGAAGCGTGGTACACAGATGTTGCAAGAGTGAACATGTGGTTTGTGTACCTGGCTCTTGTAGTCAGGAGGGTAAATGTAACAACGAGGCCATGCCAAGAGAAGTCTTTCATAGCACTTGTGTGATAAGTACAATGATCCCGTCTATTTGGGACTGATATTTTTGATGGGATTGACTATCCCTGAGTGGTGTGGGGACAAAAAGACTAATGTAGCTGGCCATCACTTGCACATTTATTTACATGTCAGGGCTTCTGTTCAGATTGTGACTGAAGCCTATTTGTAGAACCAGGCATAATGAGGTAAACTTCATTGAGATTCACTTCAGGACATACCCAAACAAACAAGATCTTCATTCTGAGCCCATCCAAATGTCTGTAATTTGGTAAATTACTCATTCTGTTTGAATGCATTAGTCATCATTTATGAATGTCAGTGAAATTGAATGGACTTCCCTCAAAGCACTATAGAACATTTCCATTATGCTACAAATGCTTTTTTTTTATCAAGACATATTTTTCTACTGCATTTACAATTTCTGATCCATGAACTAGATAGGCATCCCAGGAAATAAAAAATCATGGTCAAAGAGCTAATGGGTATTTATAAAATATTTGTTTTAGATTTGAGCAGATTAAGGTCACATCACATATGTTAAAACGTGTAAACCTTCATAATCTTCAGATTTAGTCAATACTTACTAAGCATCTTGCAAATCTTAGTAACCTTCAGCATGAACAGCTATCAATACAAAATAAAATAGGAAGAATCTTAAGGAAGATAATACCTCAATAACTCACTTCTTCAAAAAAATATTTAAAAACAATTTGGCATGATAAAAGCTTTTTATTGAGTATATTGACTCATGGCAAATAATAAAAATATAAAAGGCTTTGGACAGACATAAGACCTAGAAGACTTTTCTGATACCTTGACATTTTGTGTTCTCTTTAAAGTCAAAGAGTTTTAACAAGACAGCAAAGACTGAAATCTTACATTTTGCCATTATTCAGGTATTTTCAGTGAAGTTATGTCAATTAAAAATTCCTATTCCAACACATTTTACTTGCTGCATGCCAGCTGTAAGTCTTTATACCACATTGCAAATGCATGATGATGACAGGAGATAAGAGAAAGGCTTACCATTGACTTTCTGAGTGTACTTATGTAATTCCCTAAATTCTGATTTTTTCTGTGCCAGAGTAATATACTGAGTTCTCTTTTACATTTATTTAAAGAGTGATGGAGACAATGGTGTCTGTAAGTCATTATTGCTCCAATGACTAGAATTTTTGCTTCCCAGGTGGCTCAGTGGTAAAGAATCCTCCTGCTAAAGCAGAAAACTGAGATTTGATCACTGGGTTGAGAAGATCCCCTGGGGAAGGAAATGGCAACCCACTCAAGTATTCTTGCCTGGGAGATTCCATGGACAGAGGAGACTGGAGGCTACAGTCCATGGGGCTGCAAAGAGTCAGACACAACTGAGTAAATGAGCATGCTGCTGCTACGTCCCTTGAGGCGAGTTAGACTCTGCGCGACTCCGTGAACTGCAGCCTACCAGGCTCCTCCATCCATGGGATTTTCCAGGCAAGAGTACTGGAGAAATGAGCATGAATGCTTATTGATTTGGCGAGGAAACGTTCTTCTCAGGAAAGGATCTTTTAAACTCTTTCCCTGGAAAAAATTTTTTAAGTTGAAGTTGAATTTTTAAATGTTAACAAGAGAGGTCTACTAATCTAAACATGAGCTCCTAATTTTTCCTGTATCTCAGAACTTTCCCTATGGTATGCATTGGCAACTCTAGTTTTTCTAAAGAGAAAGTTGGACATTCTTCTAGAATCTCTGTACAAAATCTCTTCTTTAATTGACCAATGATATCTCAGCTACACATATGCTGCTTACTTTCTCTACACATTCCTTGAATTTTAAATCCTAGAGGACTTTCTTTCGTTATAAGAAAACTGTTTCCCTTTTAGTAATTCAGATTTGAGGATGATTTGATTCACAATTATATGGCTATATACTTTTTGGCTTAAGCATGTATGTGTGTTTAGCAAGTATTACACAATTGCACTCATTTCACATGCTAGCAAAGTAATACTCAAAATCCTCCAAGCTGGGCTTATAGTACTTGACCCTAGAACTTCCAAATGAACAAGCTGGATTCAGAAAAGGCACAGAAACCAGAGATCAAATTGCTGACATCCATTGGATCATTGAAAAGACAAGAGAATTCCAGAGAAATATCTACTTCTGCTTCATTGAGTACACTAGAGCCTTTGACTGTGTGGATCACAACAAACTGTGGACAATTCTTAAGGAGATGGGAATACCACGCCACCTTACCTACCTCTTCCAAAACCTGTATGCAGGTCAAGAAGCAACAGTTAGAACTGGATATGGAACAATAGACTGGTTCAAACTTGGGAAAAGAGTAGCTCAAGGCTGTATATTTTCACCCTGCTTATTTAACTTATATGCAGAGTACATTATGTGAGATGCTGGGCTGGATGAAGCACATGCTGGAATCAAGATTACTGTGAGAAATATCAGTAACCTCAGATATGCAGATGATACCACTCTTATGGCAGAAAGGAAAGAGGAATTAAAGAGCCTCTTGATGAAAGTGAAAGAGGAGAGTGAACAAGTTGCCTTAAAACTCAACATTCAAAAACCTAAGATCATGGCATCCAATGCCATCACTTCATGCAAATAGATGGGGAAACAATGGGAATAGTGACAGGGTTTATTTTCTTGGCTCCAAAATCACTGTGGACAGTGACTGCAGCCATGAAATTAAAAGACACTTGCTCCTTGGAAGAAAAGGTATGACAAACCTAGACAGAATATTACAAAGCAGAGACATTACTTTGCTGACAAAGTTCATCCAGTCAAAGCTATACTTTTTCCAGTAGTCATGTATGGATGTGAGAGTTGGACTATAAAGAAAGTTGAACTCTAAAGAATTGATGCTTTTGAACTATAGTGTTGGAGAAGGCTCTTGAGAGTCCCTTGAACTGCAAGGAGATCCAACCAGTCAATCCTAAAAGAAATCAACCCTGAATATTTATTGGAAGGACTGATGCTGAAGTTAAAGCTGCAATACTTTGGCCACCTAATGTGAAGAGCTGACTCATTGGAAGAGATCCTGATGCTGGGAAAGATTGAAGGCAGAAGGAGAAGGGGATGACAGAGGATGAGATCGTTGGGTAGCATCACTGACTTGATGGATATGGGTTTAAGCAAACTCGAGGAGATGGTGAAGCCTGGCATGCTGCAGTCCATGGGATCGCAAAAAGTCAGACACAACTGAGTGACTGAACAACAAATTATTGTACAGTATTTCATCTTGAAGTTGAAAGACTAGGTAACTCTTGAAGGGGATATGAAACTGTCTCATGCAAGCATTCTTGGACTCAAATGCTTCAAGTTTCTGGAGAGGAAAGAAGATGAATAAAATGGTTGTGGGCACAGCGGCCTGAGAACTCTCGCCTTGTCTTAAGCACAGTGTCTACTTAACTATAGTCAGTTGCGGCTATGTGATAATGGTCCAAGGACTGTTAAATCATCCAGGTTAAAAGAGTAGTCAGAAAATTGGATTTTCATCTGAAAGCTCCAAATATGTAAACTCTCGTAGCTAATTCTAAGTTAAACACTGTGTGAACCAAACAAATAAGTTAGTGGGTGCCTAGTATGCAATTTCTTTTGTAAAACAGAGGCTACACCATATCTAGAAAGAAAATATTATGACTTACCAGCTTAATTTAACAGCAAAATAAAATGCATATAGGTAAATGTAGAAGACTCTAAGGAGATCCAACCAGTCCATTCTGAAGGAGATCAACCCTGGGATTTCTTTGGAAGGAATGATCAACCCTGGGATTTCTTTGGAAGGAATGATGCTAAAGCTGAAACTCCAGTACTTTGGCCACCTCATGCGAAGAGTTGACTCATTGGAAAAGACTCTGATGCTGGGAGGGATTGGGGGCAGGAGGAGAAGGGGACGACCGAGGATGAGATGGCTGGATGGCATCACTGACTCGATGGATGTGAGTCTGAGTGAACTCCGAGAGATGGTGATGAACAGGGAGGCCTGGCGTGCTGCGATTCATGGGGTCGCAAAGAGTCGGACACGACTGAGCGACTGAACTGAACTGAACTGAACTGAAATGTAAATGTAAAATGCACATCCAGATCGTATGTTTTGGAGAAACTTCTTGTGTAAAGAATTCCTCCCTATCCATGTCACTTAAGTCTGCTGGTTCTAGAGATGGGTTCCATTCATCACCACCCACTTCCTTACCCTGACTCCCACCAAAACAGGTACAGGGCCTTTTGTTTCCTCAATGCTCACTTCTTTGCTCACTGTCCAGGAAAAAGTGTTTTTTGATTTCTGGATGTCCTGGAAAATCAGGAGAGTCAGAGAGGTGATTCAAGGACATTTTCAGATTATGGACAACATCATCCATGCTGGGCACATACAGAGGGAATTGATGGCAGAGAGGCAGATGTCTCTGCCTGACAATAGCAGGAAAGTGGAAAGAATGGCTCTCAGCTTTGTTGGCCTCAGTGCATATGGAACAAGCATGGGCTGGCCAGCTTACATATGATCACTCAGCTCCTGGACAGCCCCAGAGCACCAGTGACCATGAAAACTTAGTAATCTGCTATGCAGACCTAGCTCTTTGCTGAAAAGGTGAGAGCAAGGCCCTTTGGAGGCTTTCCTGGTGGCTCAAACAGGTAATAGATCTGCCTGCAAAGCAGGAGGCCCAGGTTCAGTCCCTGGGTTGGGAAGATCATCTGGAGGAGGGTATGACAATCCATTCTAGTGTTCTTGCCTGGAGAATTTCATGGACAGAAGAGACTGGCAGGCTACAGTCCATGGGGTCACAGAGTCAGACATATCTGAGTGACTAATACACACACACACACACACACACACACACACACAAGGCCCTTTGCAGAAATACCCGTCATCTCTTCATCCCTATCCTCCCTCAGACTTCTCCCTCCTTAGCATCTTTCAGCATCTCTGTTCTCACCCTACTCCTTTCTGATAAGAAGAAATTTCATGTTCTCATACCAGATGTTTCTACCCCAAATTTGTCCATGGTGTAAGTCTCCTCTATATCCCTGAGGCCTTAGAATTTCCGTAAGAAACTCCAGAAGACTCTCCTTTTCTCAACTTTTTAATTTATCACATTCATCTCTGAGATGATGGGATCGGACCCAAGCCTCCTGCATTGCAGGCAGATTCTTTACCAGCTAAGCCCCAAGGAAGCCCTCTGAGACAATGAACACATTGAATAGGCTGCTTGAAAGGAGAGGAGGAAAAATTCTAAACATCAAGATAAAAAATAAGTTAAAACTTGTTTTAAAAAGCTGTCCTTGCATAAAATATGTTTAAAGTAGGATACATATTTGCTTTTATATTTATTGTTATTTGTATTAAATTGCAAATCTGACATAGCAATCTTTTTGGCCTGTGAAAGAAAATCACATATTCAAAATAAAAATTTACTTGAATGGGTGAACTTGCTTTGTGTTTCTTCTCATCCCCTTTATATGATGTAGCAGCTGTTTTCATTTGTGTATCCCTCCTTCTACTCCTTAGGTAGAAACAGAAGACAAATACACTTGAAAATATATAGAAAGCATTTTATTGCCTAACTATAAGCATTATCTATTATTAAGAGTATTACAAGGTATCAAGTGCTTTTAAACCAATGATGAATGAAGTCTGGGT
The DNA here is from genome assembly GCA_006410635.1 of Cephalophus harveyi. Classification (NCBI taxonomy): domain Eukaryota; kingdom Metazoa; phylum Chordata; class Mammalia; order Artiodactyla; family Bovidae; genus Cephalophus; species Cephalophus harveyi. The sequence continues at coordinate 26,862 of SJYT01076015.1, forward strand.
GATTTTAGGACTATATCAGAACTGAACATCTGATAGAGAAGAAGCTGTAATTTTTTTTTTCCTAAAGGGGAAATATTTAAACCTACTACTTTTCTAATGGATGCCTAGAAACCTTACTCCATGATGAAGAAAAAAGAGAAATAAAGGTCTATTTGACTCTATTCTTTATAAATTCTTTGTTTTTTAAAAAAGAATTCAATAGAATTCTCACCTCAGTTACTGTATTATCAAAGTCATCACACATGTTTCTTTCACCTGTCAGAAAAACTCTCTTAGATGTTACTGCCTTACTGCACATTCATCAAATGAGTTTTAAAAAATGAGGAAGTTGTCTGCTGATGCCTTCAGGAAGCTTTGGCATGATGGTGGGGAAAATAAAATAAGTTTAAGTGCTCATATCTTTGGTTAGTCTTACCTCTTTCAGAGCCCCTATTAACATCCAACGTTATTTTGAAGCCTTTAGTTTCCACATTTCTCATCTTAAAATATAGCTGTTTCCCATGATTATAAGTTGTTTTTATGTTTGGTAGAACTTTCACATGTTACACTGTATTAAGTTATGATTACCTTTTAATGTATTCAAATTAATGAGTGTGTGTTATAACAGACTCTATGTGCTAGAATTTTCAACATATGCTGAGATATATGATTTTAATATGCTGATATATGTAATAGATGTAAGCAGTTGCTCTGACAGATCATAAGAGAGAGGTACATAAGGCCACGCAGGAGAAATGACCCTTCTGTTCAGACTTCATAAGTAGGTGATCATTAGCCAGAGTAAGAGGTGAGGACCAGCACATTCTAAATTAGAAAAGCTACATACTTAAAAGAATATCAGTATAACTAGGACATAATATGCAATGTAAGAATGCTACATGCAAGGGTTTACAGGGTCACCAAGTTTGAAAGACTTGATAGTTTATAGTGAGGCTTTTAGATGTTATTGCAGTGGGGCACCTTGGGGGATACTAGATGGGATGCTCATTTAACCAGTGGGATACTTGTTTTGATTATCATAGTGGAAAACACTCTCTGGCAGAATGTAGAGATGGCATTGGAAACAGGCAAGAATGCAAATGGGAGGCCAGCTATGAAGGTTTGTTGTAATCTAGGAAGAGGCCTGAACAGGCAATGTCAAGAGAGATGGGGGATATGGGGCAGATTCCAGGACTATTCAAGAGATGTAAATAGTCAATATGACTCAGTGAGTTTTGGATCTGAAAAATAAGGAAAGAGAGTCTAGGTTTCTGGCTTTGACACCTGGCTATATATAGTGGTGCCAAAAACCAGCACAGGAAATTCAGGAAAAGGATGAGGTTTTAATACATGGGATATGTTGAGTGTATTTTTGGAAACATCTAGTGCAATTACCTGTGGTTTATCTAAGATCAGACATATATTGAGTAGTTGAGAGCTTGGTTCAGATGTGAGTGAAAGAGGAAAATCTGAGATTTACCAGGTCTTACCTGAAGCTATGAAAGTGGATGAGATAAACCAGAAAAATGTGTAGAAGATGTGGTAAAACTTATCTGGGAAACTTTAACATTTCAAGCATAGGCAGAGGAAGTGGTGACTGCAGGTAAAAGTTAGGTTTAAATCTCAAAGATTAGTGCTCTAAAAATCAAGATGTAAGGTGGTATTTCAAATATAAGTGAGACAAATTATCAGATTCACAGACGAATGAGGCACAAGAAGAATTAAGGAGAGTTACTGAGGTTTGGCATCCTGGTGGTCATTGGTACTCTTGGGTAGCTCTTTCAAGATGTAGTAGAGACAGTAGCCAGACTTTGGGACTTTGAAGATTGATGGGATTGCAAGGGTTCTTAAGTATGGCTATGCAGGGAGTTTCTTGCATGAGAACTCCCACCAAGAAGGCGAGTGTGGGATAAATATACCTACTTGGTCTATTCAGTGAGTCATATGCCCTGTTACAAGATAACATACATCCTGAGGAACTGACAACTTTTGCTAATTTTTTCAGTCATTGATGGGTTAACTGTAGCCTGAAGGAGGATTTCCCAGTAAGCAGAAAAAGAAGGTGGGTAACAGCTAGAGGGATGTAAAATTTATTTGATTTTTAAAGATCAGCTTGTCTTAACCATAGGGGCTTCCCTGGTGGCCTAGGTGGTAAAGAATCTACCTGCCGTGCAGGAGACCCAGGTTCAATCCTTGGGTCCGAAAATTCCCTGGAGATGGGAGAGGCTACGCACTTGCCTAGAGGCTTGAGCATCTGAGAATTTTGGCACTCAGGGGGTCCTGGAACTAATCCCTTGGAGATGCCAAGGGATGACTGTATATGTATGTGCATCTATATATATGCACATAAATTATATAAATTTATAATTTATTTCTTTGTAATTTGTAGCTTCTAAACTATCAAAGCTTAAAAAAAAATGAGGGGTTAGATGGCTAAAAGCATATAAAATGGGAAAAGACTGTAGCAATAAATCTAAATGTTCCAGCAATTTCAATAAAATATAGGTGGACTAACCTGTTATGAAAGAAAAATTATTGAAATAGCAAAACACAAAAAGATTATCATGTATTACCAACAAGAGAGACACCAAACCAAATGATTTAGAATTGCTGAAAATAAAGAGATATAAAAAGATATAGTGTAAAATTCTAACCTAAGTGTATAGAGCAATACTAATATCAGACAAAATAAGATTTAGTGAAAAAAGACTCATACACATAGCTAGAGATAATATTTTTCCTGTGGTCATGTATGGATGTGAGAGTTGGACTGTGAAGCAGGCCTGTCTCTTATACACATCTGATGTGTATAAGAGACTGTAGCAAAACACAAAAAGATTATCATGTATTACCAACAAGAGAGACACCAAACCAAATGATTTAGAATTGCTGAAAATAAAGAGATATAAAAAGATATAGTGTAAAATTCTAACCTAAGTGTATAGAGCAATACTAATATCAGACAAAATAAGATTTAGTGAAAAAAGACTCATACACATAGCTAGAGATAATTGATACTTATATATTAACTTCTAGCAAATGGAGAAATCATTACATATTAAATATTATAGTATAACTTCAAATTATTTAATGAAAAGTGGATAAAATTTCAAGGGGAATTTGACAAACAATAATTATTGTGTGAATTTAACACATGCTTTATAAACCAATAGATTTAGCTTGACAAAATTTAAGTCCATAAAAGACTTTAAGTATTGTTTAAATTAGTAAATGGGATAAACTGAAAGTGAAAGTCACTCGGTCATGTCTGACTCTTTGCATCTCCATGGACTGTATAGTCCCTGGAATTCTCTAGACCAGAATACTGGACTGGGTTGCCATTCCCTTCTTCAGGGGATCTTCCCAACCAAGGGATTGAACCCAGGTCTCCCACATTGCAGGCAAATTCTTTAGCAGATGAGCCACCAGGGAAGTAAATAAAATATATATTGCTATATACATATGTAATAGATTATTTTCTCAAACTGAAATGGACTTTAAAAATGAACCTTTATAAGGCCACAAACTCAAAAATTTCTGAAAAACACATATCATACATACTATTTTCTCTGACCACAACGGAATTGAATCAGCTATTAACATACAAAATGACCAATTTCCTTATCCATGCTTCTAAAAAAAAAGAAGAAAATACAATTAAATAATTTATGGATTAAAATATTTCACTGGAAATTAGAAAATGCTAAGAACTAAAAAAATTTAAAATATTCTGAAGCTCCAATACCTTGGCCACCCGATGCGAAGAGCTGACTCATTGGAAAAGACCCTGATGCTGGGAAAGATTGAAGGCAGGAGGAGAAGGGGATGACAGAGGATGAGATGGTTGGATGGCATCACTGACTCAAAGGACTTGAGTTTGAGCAAGCTCCAGGAGATAGTGAAGGTCAGGGAAGCCTGGCATGCTGAAGTCCACGGGCACAGAGTTGGACACAACTGAGTGAATGAACAAGAAACAAATACGGGCTGCACCTGTGGACCAGAGATTGTTCTGTGCCCTGACTCCAGATCTTAGAGAAAGATTATAACTTTACATTAGTTAAAAATTAAGAAAACTGGAAAATAACTTATTTAAGCATTCAAGAACTAGAATCAACTCAAGATTTAGAACACAAAAAATAATTAAAAATGTAAATTATTGAAACAGAAACCATAACCAACAATAATAAAACCAATAGAAATATTTAAAGAAAAAAATCGTGTATTTGTAAAGATGAGCCAAACAGAGAAAGCTACAGTGAGATTAACATTTTACAAAAAGATAT
>SJYT01076015.1:32704-44300 GCA_006410635.1 Cephalophus harveyi
CCAGTACTTTGGCCACCTCATGCGAAGAGTTGACTCATTGGAAAAGACTCTGATGCTGGGAGGGATTGGGGGCAGGAGGAGAAGGGGACGACCAAAGATGAGATGGCTGGATGGCATCACTGACTCGATGGATGTGAGTCTGAGTGAACTCCGAGAGATGGTGATGGACAGGGAGGCCTGGCGTGCTGCGATTCATGGGGTCGCAAAGAGTCGGACACGACTGAGCGACTGAACTGACTGACTGACTGACTGAAAGGAAAAACTAATGTCTGCAAACATCTTCCCACAAATAAAGATTATCATTCTAGGAGCACACGTAGCCAAAACATTTCTTGCAAATTGACTTCATCAGAAATATCTGGCATTGTTCAAAGCTCTGAGGGCGATGCTGTAGTCAGCAGAACATGTGGAACCTATAATCTTCTTTGTGTTCAGCGATTGTTGACTCTTTATTGGTCTATTGCTACATTTGTAGTTTCTTTTAAAAGATTATGATGAATTGTTCTTTTTATTTTTGTTGTTCCTAGTGAATTGCCTGGAAAATCCCATAGATGGAGGAGCCTGGTAGGCTGCAGTCCATGGGGTCGCTAAGGGTTGGACACAACTGAGCGACTTCACTTTCACTTTTCACTTTCCGGCATTGGAGAAGGAAATGGCAACCCACTCCAGTGTTCTTGCCTGGAGAATCCCAGGGACGGGGGAGCCTGGTGGGCTGCCGTCTATGGGGTCACACAGAGTCAGACATGACTGAAGTGACTTAGCAGCAGCAGCAGTGAATTGCAATATAAACACACAAGATTTCTTTCCATACTTGGGAGTAGGGCCAGTAACAAGATAGAAAGATCACATTCAGCAACAACTCAAGTGCATTCTGTAATAATGCAAGAGGCCCATCAGAACTGCCCTGTAACTTGCCAAGAAATGGCAGCCTTTTATACAGTAGGAAATCAGGTTACTTTTAAGGCAATCCTCATGTTACAGGTCTTCTTAATCAGATTATATCTGTACACAGAAAGGAAAGGGGGAAACTGAGCTTAATATTATTAGCTTTAAACTTGTTTTTGGCTGGTAATATAAAGATAACTGGTACCAGGGTAATATTCATAGGTCTCAGTTTTCTAGCTTATTCTCTCATTTCTGCATTTCAGTTTGACCACTGTGATACACTCTGTCTCAGGAAATAGGATGGAAAGTACAGTTCTTATTCTAGGCATATTGTGGGAAATCTAGGGGATTCTTAGAGTGTGCCTATGCACTTTATAAAAACTATTAAAAGGAAACACTTTTTAAAAATTATGATTATCTGTCCAGTATTTCCCCTCAGGTTTGCTTCCTTCATTATTCTGCTTGCCGAATAAGACCTATAAGAACTTTGAACATTAGTGTGTAGAAATTGACTTGAGCGAGTATATTTTCTATTTTATTTAGCATTCACAACCAAAACAAGGCTATTTTTGATGACTACAATCAACTGCCTTCATGCTCAAGACTAAGCTTCCTAAATCAGAAAGTGCCAGAAATTACACTTTGAACCTCCAAATAGTGTGAGTTGAACAGAAGTGTATTTTTGGATACCAAATGTGCTCTCATATCCTTCCAACTCTGCAAAATCAAAGAAGCAGGAATTTCATTATCTGGGTGTTCAGCCTTGATCCCTCACAACTGGCCCTGTCTTCCTGTGACCCTGTTCCCCTGCATCAGACAGAGCCATAACTGTCTCAGTGTTCCTTTCCCGCCTACCACTACCCCTCCCTCCACCTCCTTCCCTCTCCCCCTCCCCTTCCAGCAGGGAAATGCTTCAACAGAGAGAGAGAAAACTCAAAAAGAATCCCCCTTTACTAACTAGAACTAAGATGAATTGTGTCAGAGTTCAGAGCCCCCTTGTTGCTTTGGCATGAAATCACTGCCCTTGGTTTCTGCCAAGGCGGGTGTCAGCTGGTGAATTATAACACTGGCAGACAGGACTGAGATAAGCAAAAAATACAATGACAGCTGCTACACAGAACTATTCTTTCTGGCCTAGTGAATACAAAAATACATTGTGTAAATAAAGACAGACAGCTTCATTATGCAATTGTCTGCTACTATGTCACTACTAAAGAGCAAGTATTGATTCTGAAAAATATACCCAGACTCTTCAAGATAATATGGTCTTACTCTGGGCATGCAGGAACACTAAGGAAAGTAATCATCTAATTGAACTTCTTAACTTCAGAGCTGAACCAGTATGGATATTTATTATAAGATCTCATTACTTTGGTTGTTTGAAATATAACTTTAAAAAAGCTTCTTTTGCATCCAAGTCCTCAATATTTATATGATAACATACATATTTGAAGTAAAATTCTGGGGCTTTGACTAGCTTTTATGAATTATAAAGTAAGTGTATATGTTAGTCTGCTCAGGTTGCCATAACAAAGTACTGTACCCCAGATACCAAACACCAGAGGACAAAATGCCATAAAGTACTGGTGCCTTAGACAACAGAAGTTTCTCTTCTCACAGCTGTGGTGGCTGGGAGTTCCAGATCAAGGTCCAGCAGGGATATTTTCTGGTGAGGGCCCCCTTCCTGACTGTGCTCTCACATGGTGGAGAAAACAAGAACAAATTCTCTGATAAGGATACCAGTCCCACCGGATCAGGGCCCCATGCATATGACCCTTGCTGCTGCTAAGTTGCTTCAGTCGTGTCCAACTCTGTGTGACCTTATGGACAGCAGCCCACCAGGTTCTTCTGTCCACAGGATTCTCCAGGCAGAAATACTGGAGTGGGTTGCCATTTCCTTCTCTGGCATATGACCCCATTTAACCTTAAATACTTCCTTGTAGGCCCTGTCCCCAAATACAACTGTACATGACATTACAGCTTCAACCTATGAATTTGGGCCGACAAAACATTCAATCAATACCAGTGTATTTGGGACAATTTGATTTTTGTTATAAATAATTTAATAAACTTAACTATTTATCTTATGGTTGGTAATTCATAATATAACAAATAGTATTTTTAGCAAGATATTATATATAGTGACTATCTTTTCTTATTCAGTAACACAATACCAGGAATTAAGCAGAAGACATATATAGCACAGCAGACTTCAAAGTATGGCTCGTGGATAACTGTGGGTCCCTAGGGCCTATTTAGCAAGGTCAAGCCTATTTGGAATAATACTCAGTTGCTATTTGCTTTTTTATGTGTTGGTATTTATACTAGTGCATTTGATGTCACTGCCTTGATACACATCTTAAGGTGCCCATAATTTTATCTTCGTCACTTTAGCAACAGCAGTGAGAATACATATATTTATATACATATATATTTATGTATACACACACATACATACATATTACATACATACATATGTATTTCTTTCTCTATGAACTTAGGTGAAACAGTTATCTACTGCATTCTGAAAGGGGTGCCCTTCTGTGGAAGTGTCTCTATGTAGTCTTCAGGTGCCCGTTGCCTTTGGTGAAAAAGAAGTCTCATTTTTCCCCAAGGTGTGCTGGCAGCTGTCACCTTTGTGGGAAGTGGAGCTGGAGATGGAGAAGCTTATGCCAGAGGCAAGTGTAAAGTGAGACTTCCTCCTCCACTCGTTGGCTAGCACAGCCATACTGAGGGTGAGGTTGGATTCACGCTGATGGAGCAGAAGCCCTGATGGTTGGGTCCAGGCTGGCTTGGTTCCCTTTAAGTGTGCATTCTTTCCTCTCCCAGCTGGTACCCTTTCCCCAGAGGGGAGCAATGCTAGAGCAGGAGGGGACCATGTGGGCTCTCAGCTCATGAGGTGGTGCAGGCTGTTGTGGGCTGACCACAGGCAGAGCACTCCGCTACAACTGACGGGCCGCCTGTTCACCTGCCAGCAGTGGCAATCCCTGCTGCATTTAGGTCTCCTTTATTCCACACAGGTGATCACTCCCCCATCGCCTCTTCCAGCCCGCACTCTGTGCTGGAGCCACTCTGCAGGGTGGGTGGGGCCCACGTGGACTCTACGGAGCACAGGCTATGGCAGTTTCAGGCCTGTAATCTGTTTGTTTGTTTGTTTATTTAATTTTAAGTAATAAAAATGTGTTCCCATTTAGAAGAAATGAATCAATATTACTTAGCAAACCACCATTTTCTATATGATCAATGCTTGACGTTATAGTCATTCATGAGTATGGGGAATCATTCAGCATGCGATATAATTCAATGTACTCCAAACTAAGAAATTACAAAAAAATTCCTTGATAAATATTCAGATTCCATTGAAGTTAAACTTTTGAGGAGCAACCACTCACTGAGCTTTTGGTGTGATATCAATGGTGAATATGCACAGCATCTAAAAAGGCTACCGAATACTCCTCCCTTATCCATCTGCACGTCAGAGTGAGACAGCATTTTCTTTGTAGGCTTTCACTAAAACTGTGTATTTTGACAGAATGAGCAGAAGTTGATTTGAGGAGTCAACTGTCTTCTATTTAGTTAGACATTAGCTTTGGCAAATATGTAAAACAATTTTACTCTTCTTAGTAAATTTTTTTCTGTTTTGAAAAGAAAACTTTTTTGCTAAAATGTGTTATCTATGTTAGCATGTAATATGCTTATTATTATTGATTTAAACAAATCATTAAATAATATTTTATAAAATTTTCAGTTTTATGAAAAACCTTGGGAGAGATAGCTAATATAAACAAAACCTCTTTGGAATACTCAGTACTTTTAACAGTGTAAAGTGTCTTGAGCCGAAACAGTGTGAGAACCATTGGTGTATGGAAAAATAAGAGCATTTGCCAACTGGATATCCCCTTTTAAAAAATAACTTCTGCTAGTTATTTTGTGAGTTGGAGCAAGTTACATCATCTGAACTATAGGTACAATATTTATAAAATAGAGATAATAAAGTCCACTTCACACAGTTTTTGTAAAGATTTATTTAATTTGTTTCATGTTTATTTCATGAACATTAAAGCACTTTATAGATTGTTAAGTCCTAAACATTTTCAGTTGTGTGTTGATGTTTGTCTCTAGCATAGACATATGGGACTGGCAAGATACTGAAACTCACAGAATTTTCCATTACTTCTTTATTCTTGATTTGTCCCTCTTAATCCTGCTCATCAACAGCAACAGAACAAAAATGATAAATGTCATCCTTCTTTTTAAGGTGCTCTACAATATAGTTCCAATTTGTTGTTGCTGAACTCAGTTGTGTCCTACTCTTTGCGACCCCATGGACTGCAGCACCCAGGCCTCCCTGACCTTTACCATCTCCCAAAGTTTGCTCAAACTCGTGTCCATTGAGTCAGTGATACCATCCAATCATCTTAACCTCTGTGGCCACCTTCTTGTACTGCCCTCAATCTTTCCCAGTATCAGGGTCTTTTCCAATGAGTTGGCTCTTCACATCAGGTGGCCAAAGTATTGGAACTTCAGCTTCAGCATCAGTTCTTCCAATGAATATTCAGGATTGATTTCCTTTAGGATGGACTGGTTTGATCTCCTTGCAGTCCAAGGGACTCTCAAGATTCTTCTCTAGCACCACAGTTCAAAAGCACAGTTCAAAAGGTGCTCAGCCTTCTTTATGGTCCAAATCTCACATCCATACATGCCTACTAGAAAAACCATAGTTTTGAGTAGACAGGCCTTTGTCAGCAAAGTGATGTCTCTGCTTTTTAATATGCTGTCTAGGTTGGTCACAGATTTTCTTTCAAGGAGCAAGTGTCTTTTAATTTCATGGCTATAGTCACCATCGGCAGTGATTTTGGAGCCCAAGAAAATAAAATCTTGGCCACATCATCATGGTTATCTGGGTCATTAAGACTTTTTCTATACAGTTTTTCTCTGTATTCTTGCCACCTCTTCTTTATCTCTTCTGCTTCTGCTGGGTCCTTACCATTTCTGTCCTTTATTGTTCTCATCTTTGCATGATGTATTCCCTTGGTATCTCCAGTTTTCTTGAAGAGATCTCTAATCTTTCTCATTTTATTGTTTTCCTCTATTTCTTTGCATTGTCCACTTAAGGTTTTACCTCTTCCTCCTAGTCTCTGGAACTCTGTATTCAGGTGGGATATCTTTTCTATTGTTCTTTGGCTTTCACTTCTGTTCTTTCTCAGCTCTTTTTAAGGCCTCTTCAGACAACCATTTTGCCTTTTTGCGTTTCTTTTTCTAGGGGATGGTTTTGGTCACCACCTCCTATACAGTGTTATGGACCTCTGTCCATAGTTTTTCAGGCACTCTGTCTACCAAATCTAATACCTCGAATCTATTTGTCACTTCCATTGTATAATCACAAGGGATTTGATTTAGGTCATACTTGAATGGCCTAGTTTTTCCCTACTTTCTTCAATTTAAGCCTGAATTTTGCAATAAGGAGCTGCTGATCTGAACCACAGTCATTTCCAGTTCTTGTTTTTGCTGATTTTATAGGGCATCTCCATCTTTGGCTGCAAAGAATATAATCAATCTATTTTTAGTATTGACCATCTGGTGATGTCCACGTGTGGAGTCTTCTCTTATGTTGCTGGAAGAGGGTATTTGCTATGACCAGCATATCCTCTTGGCAAAACTCTGTTAGCCTTTGCCCTGTTTCATTTTGTACTCCAAGGCCAAACTTGCCTGTTTACTCCAGGTACCTTATAACTTCCTACTTTTGCATTCCAATCCCCTATGAAGAAAAGGATATCTTTTATTGTGTTAGTTCTAGAAGTTCTTGTAGGTCTTCATAAAGCTATTCAACTTCAGCTTCTTTGGCATTTGTTGTTGGGGCATAGACTTGGGTTACTGTGATGTTGAGTGGCTTGCCTTGGTAATGAACCAAGACCATTGCTTCATTTTGGAGGTACAATACAGTTCTACAGGAGCTTCCCAGGTGGCACTAGTGGTAAAGAGCCCTCCTGCCAAAGCAGGAGACATGAGAGATGCAGGTTCGATCCTTGGGTCAGGGAGATCCCCTGGAGGAGGGCACAGCAATCCACTCCAATATTCTTGCCTGGAAAATCCCATGAACAGAGGAGCCTGGCGGGCTGCGGTCCATAGGGTCACAGAGTTAGACCTGACTGAAGTGACTGAGCACAAACAGTTCCACAAATAGCTCCAATCAACCCGGCCCCAGTTACTTTCACAAAGGTGGTATATCATCAGGAGACGTTCTGGCCAGGGGAGCTCTACTTGAAGGTCCTGTATTGTGCTCTCTGCTCATGTTCTCTCTGCTTGGGATGGGTCACGGAACTCCTGCAAATTCAAGGCCTGCTTCAAAACCCTTGTGAGGCCATTCTGGCTATTTCCCTCCTCTCCTGCATTTGGAAATGTTTTCCCTTTTTTGACTCTGCATATTAATTTAATGTCCTTAAATTGACTTAAGTTAAGTAGATGTAAAATGTGCTTCTCCTGGTTTACTTGTCTTTGTAGTTATTTAAGCTCAGGTCATTTCTCTTGGACCATGATTCTCACCAAAGTATTTTATTAAGCTCACCTCTTATTCTTTGTAAGAAATATTGCTTAGAGGAGGCAGTTAATAAATTTTCATTGAGTAGAATCAAACTAATAAATATGCCAAACCCACCAAACTAATAGATACATCATCTATTTTATATGGTGAGAATAATCTGCTTATAAGGGACAAGATGACATAGGAGGCTCAAATTCTTGGGAAGTCTGAAAACAATTCTCTGAGCATGTATTATAGGGGAAACATCAAAGATTATTCATGATTTTCTTAAGGAAGCAAGTCAATAATGCCTCCCTGTTGCATCTCTCTTATAACTTCTTTTCACTGCTGATACTTATGCCATGCACCACCTGTCGCACATCTGTACATCTCCAAGTGGACCAATTCAATGGTTGACTCAATAAGCTGGGCTAAAAGAAAAAAAAATCATTCAAACTGTTTGCAGTTCATTGAAGAATTTTATTTTGCTTTGTTTTCTATTTTTTACTTTTCAGGAATTTGTTTTCTCCTGTAGAGATTATTGAAATGTTTATTTTTTCCAGTTCTCAAAGGATCTCTAGCCTTTTATTCATGTTTAATGATGGCCCTTTGAATTCCCTGTTCCTCTTGGCAAGCTGTAAGATTAGTGGGAAGGAGGGCTGACTAACAGAACTTTTTGCAATAATGGAATTGTTCTCTATCTGTGCTGTCAAGCAAAGAGCCACTGGCTACAAGTGACTTTTGAGCACATGAAATATAGCTAGAGCAACTGGGAAACTCAATTTTATTTTCAGTTTGATTAGCTTAAATTTAAATTAAATTAATTTAAATAACAGTGGCTTAATACCTCTGTATTTGACAGCAGTGGTGTTGATGGTGACTTAACTTTTGCCTGAAACAACTGTCCCATGAAATGGTAAATTGAGAAAAATATACTAAAAGTAACTAAAATTACTTTTTTTCTCCTTCAAGAAATACAAATAGGAAACTTCTTTTTTTTTTTTTTAATCTGAAAGAGCAGGGAAGAAGAATTTATAGACAGAGACAAACAGAGAAAATAGAAGTGTGAAAACAGATATACAAAATGACCAGTACACAAATGAAAAACTGAAGGAAAGGAAAAGGGAAACAAGGACTCCAGCAATTCCAAGAAGTTAATTTAACTTTCATCCTTCCATGTGTTGCAGTTGGGTTGTGTCTTCAGTTTATTATCACTATCTTGTCCTTTTACATTCTTGTCACTCACTTCCCATTGTTCTTTGTTTTCTTTCCTTAGCCTTAAAGATCACTGGTTCTATTGCAGGTAATTCTAGAATTTCACTTTGATAAAATGAAATCACTGTGTTGCCATAGTAATATCCAGGAGAAAAAAAATACTCACAAGGATGCATAAAAGTCAGTCAAAGGCTACTGTGAGTATGGAGTTATTCAGAAGTGCAAAGAAAGGCAGGATCAGTTCAGTTCAGTCGCTCACAAAAGTAATATTCTTAGTAATTGAGAAAGAGGAAGATATAAAAATACTGTTTTATGGGAAATTTGGATAAATATTAGAGAATCTGCTGCTTCATCCTTCATCCCATTTCTTTACTAAGTAATCGATGAGCCTGCAAATTTAAGATGTTAATTGTTGACAGGTACATTTAGTAAAAGTCATTAAGTTTCATAAAGAAAAGCTGAGAGTGTTTGCTTCTTGTTAATCTGTACACTGAGTAGTATCCTGTCAGCTGCATCTGCTAAAGTAGGTAGTGGACCTAATGACCACTTTAATAGTAGATCAATTCCTCAACATTACTGTAAAAACTGATAGTGTTCTTAAAGACTACCACTAAAGTTGAGAAGTGGTAAACTGGAAATATTGTACATGATCTCAGCTAAACAAATCATATAGTTGAAAACAGAATAAATTTATGTTCCCGACTTCCAAGGATACTCCTTCTTAAACCTTTTCAATACTCTTAAAATCCTTTATGAAGTAATAATCTATACTATTGCCATAATTTCACTACTATTAAAAAAACAGTAAAAGGGAACTTTGAAGTAAACTTCATTATGCATTAAGTCTAAAAGGGCAATATTTCTTAAATGAATGATCCTAGAACTTAGTGAAATAAATTTAGGGGATCTCAATAATGTTTCTCTCTTTAAGCAAAACAGGATAGAATAGACTAGAATGTATTACACAGAGTAAGGATAAATCTTATATTATGAACTTTTGTTTCCTTTAAATAAATATATATTTATTTGTATACTGTTTATGTTGTATAAGGGCTTACCTAGTGGCTCAGATGGTAAACAATATGCCTGCAATACAGAAGATCTGGGTTTGATCCCTGGGTCAGGAAGACCCCCTGGAGGAGGGAATGGCTACCCATTCCAGTATTCTTGCCTGGAGCATTCCGTGGACAGAGGAAGCTGGCGGGCTGCAGTCCAACTCCTTGCGGTTGCAAAGAGTCAGAAACAACTGAGCGACTAATACTTTTACTTTGTATGTTTTATAATGTTTTCTGTTATGAGTTACCTTAACTAAGACTGTTCTAAGTCAACATTCAGTTGATTTAGTGCTAGTTCCAAACTGGGCTAAACCTCCACACAGAAGCACACGTTGTTGTTTTTCCCTTAGCAATGGAAAAAATGTATTTGTAGAAAATGTATAGAAATGTTTAATGTATTTATAGAAAATCCTTGTTGATACTTTGTGGTTAAAGATGGTGAACTGATGAGGGCTTACTGAATTGAAAATATAAATACATGAGATATGAGTATTTATCATGAGGTATCTGTGCTTAATTGGTGCTGGGACCTCGATGGGCTCTTTCAGTCTTGAAATACCTGCTGTTCAGTTCTAGGAAATCTTGAATTACTTCTTTGGTAATTTCCTTCCATTTCTTTATGAAACTTTTATTTGGATGTACCCTTAATGGATTAATAAGCTAATTATTATGTCTTTTCCAGTGATGTGTTTTTTTTGTTGTTGTTGTTGTTATGTACCTTCTGGAAGGTTTCCATGTATTTATCATCTGGAATAGTTCAACTGGATGTTTTATTTCTTCTACCAGCCTTTCAGTATCCAAGGGCACCTCCCTTCAATCTTTTTATGTGTTTCTTTTTAGTAAGCTTATGCCTCTTGACTATAAGCTTTAAGAGTTTCTTGTTTTCTTTCTCCCTCCGTAGGTAGGACAGGTTGGCTCACACTGACCGGAGTTAGGAATTCCCTTTTCTCGTGGTCAATTAGGCTTTGATTGTATGCTAGCAGATTTCCATCTGGTTAATTAGTTTCTCCTGTTTACTCCTTGAAAGAAAAGTTTATGACCAACCTAGACAGCATATTAAAAAGCAGAGACATTACTTTGTCAACAAAGGTCCTTCTAGTCAAGGCTATCGTTTTTCCAATAGTCATGTATGGATGTGAGAGTTGGACTATAAAGAAAGCTAAGCACTGAAGAATTGATGTTTTTGAACTGTGGTGTTGGAGAAGACTCTTGAGAGTCCCTTGGACTGCAAGGAGATCCAAGCAGTCCATTCTGAAGGAGATCAGCCCTGAATATTCATTGAAAGGTCTGATGTTGAAGCTGAAACTCTAATACTTTGGCCACCTGATGCAAAGAACTAACTCATTTGAAAAGACCCTGATCCTGGGAATGATTGAAGGCGGGAGGAGAAGGGGATGACAGAGGATGAGATAGTTGGATGGCATCACCAACTAAATGGATACGAGTTTGAGTAAACTCCAGGAGTTGGTGATGGACAGGGAGGCCTCGCATGCTGCAGTCCATGGGGTCACAAAGAGTCAGACGCGACTGAGTGACTGAACTGAATTGAACTGAACTGAATTAGTTTCTCCTGAGGGCAGGCCTTGTTAAGAACAGAGTGCTGTTTCAAGTTTTCAAATGGTTTCCTTGCCTCTCTCCCTGCTAGAAGCTCTAGGAGATCTTTCTCCTTTATTTACTGTTATCATGTGGTTGAGCTCCTGGAGGTGAAACTTAAAAACTGTGGAAGTCTCCCTGACTGGGTCCCCTGGAGTTTTGAACTCTCAGAGTTATCCATACTCCAGCAATTAATGATTCCAGTTTAGCTTGTCTTAGTTCCAGCAGCACCAGTTACAGCTTTTGCAGCTGTTTCCTGCTCCTGCATCTCTGCTCTGGTAAGCTGTTTTATGTTCCTTTTTTATACACCTTGTTTCATGTCTCTTAT
>SJYT01076015.1:46608-88426 GCA_006410635.1 Cephalophus harveyi
CTTGGTGTACAGACTGAAGAGGACATTATTACTCAAAATTAAGTTTTAAAAGCTATATATAAATTTCAAATACTTTACAATCATTGGCGTGCTTTATATTTTACAATAAAGTAGAAAAGAACTCAAATTATTAATATTACTTTCAGAAAAGGCAAAAATTACAGACTAGTGTAATGTTCCATATGTAATTTTTAGAATTTATACATTATGGGTCAGTCTCACAAAAATTCTGGAATTGTGAGATGAATTTTTAAAATGAAAGACTTATACTGAATTAAAAATGTAATATTGTCAAATGCAATACTGATTGGATTGCAAAATTAAGAACTAATGAAATTTAAAAATTATTATAAATTTGTGGAAATAGCTTAATTTTCATTTTCCACTCTTTTTTTCTTTATACTTTGATAATCTTGCTTTTAATCTCTTTTTTTAAACATGAAGGAGAGTCTAAATTATTCTCAATTAAAATATCATTCTTTCAAAGTATCAGTTCAGTTCAGTCACTCAGTCGTGTCAGACTCTTTGCAAACCCATGAACTGCAGCACGCCAGGCCTCCCTGTCCATCACCAGCTCCCAGAGTTCACTCATACTCATGTGCATCAAGTCGGTGATGCCATCCAGCCATCTCATCCTCTGTCATCCCCTTCTCCTCCTGTCCCCAATCCCTCCCAGCATCAGGGTCTTTTCCAGTGAGTCAACTCTTCGCATGAGGTGGCCAAAGTTTCAGCTTTAGCAACAGTCCTTCCAAAGAACACCCAGGACTGATCTCCTTTAGAATGGACTGATTGAATCTCCTTGCAAGGGACTCTCAAGAGTCTTCTCCAACACCACAGTTCAAAAGCATCAATTCTTTGGTGCTCAGCTTTCTTCATAGTCCAACTCTCACCTCCATACATGAGCACTGGAAAAACCATAGAAGTATGCTATGGAAGTAAGCTTTCTCATGAATATTTGTGATGAACACACATTCTGTCCAAAGCATTAGTAATGGTGAGCCCCAGGATCATCCTGGGAGAGAGAATAATTGCAAGATGCTTATCTAAAGTAGAGCTTCCTCTGGTGGCTCAGCGGTAAAGAATCCACCTGCAATGCACGAGCTGCAAGAGATATGGGTTCTGATCCGTGGGTCAGGAAGATCGCCTGGAGGAGGGCATGGCAAACCACTCCAGTATTTGTGGGATACAAACTATGGAGTTGCAAAGAGATGGACATGACTGAAGCAATTTAGCATGCATGCATCACAGCTTGCCCTGAATAGGACCTAGCCCTGCACTGCATTATTGAAGAATCCTTAAGGAAAAAAAGCATGGTTATCTGGACTTGTAATTTATACATTTATAATTTATTAGTGATCAGGTATTTGGTATATACTTCACAGTGTATCAATCTGCTTACATGCAAAATCTCATTTAATGTTCACAAGGAACTGCATAAAGGAGGTATTATTAATATTTGACTGCTTTAACAGATGAGGTCTCTAAGGTCTATAGGAATTAAGCATTTGCCCAAAGGCCACTTGAATTGCAGTCTTCCCCATTGTGGGCCTCTCTGGTGGCTCAGACTGTAAAGAAGACTGCAATGTGGAAGACCTGGTTTCGATCCTTGGTTGGGAAGATCCTCTGGAGAAGGAAATGGCAACCCACTCCAGTATTCTTGACTGAGAAATCCCATGGACAGAGGAGCCTGGTGGGATATAGTCCATGGTGTCACAGAGTGGGACACAACTGAGCAACTTTCACTTGAGTTGTACTAAGATTTGAAATTAAGAAATCTGCTTAGAATGCTTACTCTTAATGTATTTTTAAAAATACCAAATAATGAAAATAAACATTACAGTTCTCTTATTTAAACTAATGTCATCTTGGAACTCAATGTTATCTTCCAGGGGAAAGTGTTTTATAGGTCTTTGATTACCATTTAGAGCTTTCTGATGTTTGTGATAATCTTAAATATGGAATAGGAGATTTTTCTGAGCTTCTGAGAGTTTGAAGATACCACTGAGGACAAATAGCAAGAAATTTTCCTTGCCCTATGAATGTCCTATTTAGAAAATATGTTAATTTTGAACAATATTCTAGTAAAATAGTTGACTCTCAAAGAAATGATGATATTATAGGTATTAACAATAATTTTTTTTCTTTAAAATACATAGTTCCTCTCAAAGCCTGTATATTACTGCTGGAATAAGTTTTAACATACTTGTAGGACAGATGCACATATGATACAAATAAACTGCATTTTTTAAAGTCCAAGGGCACTCAGTACAAACAAAGCTTTACTTTTTTATTTATTTTTTTTCAAAGCTTTATTTTTAAATACCACTCAGACCTCAAGAATTTAGCCTTTTCTCAAGGTCATTTCATACTCAAATGTTTACTATTTTTTTCATTCCTTTAGCCATGGCTGCCATGCCCAATTCCTTTCTTTCAGCTGTAAGATGTTTTTGATGTGTTCAGGGGAAGAATGGTCCCTGGTTAGGTAAGGCTGATGGAAGAAAATCATCATATCCCTCCCAGAAGGGTATTCCTCAGTGCTTTCAGAAAAACATTCTAAGATTAAAAGATACTAAGATGGTGGCGGCTAGTTTAACCATTTTCAAAATATGGCCAAGAAGGAATGTGGATTTGGTAGAGGATTTTTTGTTTGTTTTTAATGCTGCTGCTAAGTCACTTCAGTCATGTCTGACTCTCTGCGACCCCAGAGACGGCAGCCTACCAGGCTCCTCTGTCCCTGAGATTCTCCAGGCAAGAACACTGGAGTGGGTTGCCATTTCCTTCTCCAGTGCATCAGAGTGAAAAGTCAAAGTGAAGTCGCTCAGTCGTGTCCGACTCTTCGCAATCCCATGGACTGTAGACCACCAGCCTCCTCTGTCCATGGGATTTTCCAGGCAAGAGTAATGGAGTGGGGTGCAGTGCCTTCTCCGTGTTTTTAATGCTAAAGTTGTATAATTTCAAACTGATTTCTCTGAAGAATAGGAATTCTCTTTGGAAGCATAAAACTAAGTGTCTATTAACAAGCATCCCATAGGATAGCTTTTTGCAATTTCTGTGTTTTTTGTGGCAGTGAGAGATATGAAATAATATTCTTGGCTTCTTTTTCTTGTTTATGGCAAAATCTGATGCTGTGTGTGCATAATGTCTTTACTATGTCAGTATCTCAGGCTATCCATGGAGTGAATATGTTATAAAGTTTATATATCTTCTTCTAACTAAATTGGAGGGAGTAGATGTAATCATCTCTTGCATTTTATTGCTTTTGTAGTCTCACATGATCACTCAATGTGGAATGCAGTTCACATGAGGACTCATGTAATTTCTTCCAAATTTATTCAACTCATTTTGCTCTGGATTCACAATGCCATGGCTATTATTCTTAACTATCTTTACCTCATATTATTCCCAATCCATATCCAATTTTATATCCTTCTCAATCTCCTCATAAAAATAAAACCTAAACAAAGCAGTCAGCTAAAGAAGAACATTACTTCCAAGTGATTTTTGTTGTTGTAATAAATGAGTAGTTTTACTATCAATTTTAAGGATAGCCAAACAAAAGAGTAACAACCAGCTAAGTGATCAAGAAGCTATAATTGCAATTGTTCTTTGTTTTATTCTGTTGAGATGCAAGCAGGGTCAATCTGTAGGCCTTTGTTTCTAATATTCACTGGAATCTTTAAAAGCAGTCCTCAGAGTTCTGTAAAATGTTTAGTTATATTTTGTTCAAATATACGGGGCTCACTAAGTTTGTATTTTAGAATGAAAGAGCTGGAAGGGCTCTTAAAACTCATGTAGCTTAATATTTCAAACTTAGGACAGTGGGGAATAGAGGCATGTGTATTATGGCTCACTCAACCATGTGGCAGGTCAAGAATCAACCTAGGGTTACTGACTCCAGCCTGCTACTATTGGTAGCATTATTCTATCTTTTAACGTGTACACATTTCATGTCCTAGAATGTATATGAATATACTTCGTGCTTTTCTGTCTGTAAATGTACACATGGATGCAAGATCAAAGCAAATGGTTAAATCAGAATGGGAAAGCATGGGATTTAAGCAGTGTTTCAAAGGTAACTAAGCAAGAATATACAGGTCAAGTGAAAGGTATTTTAAACTGTGAAGGTCATTATGAGTCCATGTTTTATCAACAATAAAATCAAGCTTCAAGGAAAGGAAAATATACTCCAGGGAAATCTAGTAATTTGAAAAGCTTGAGCCAAGAATGAACAGAATAGTAGTGTTTAAATGGAAAAGTTGTTCCAGTATCATCTTCGATGAGAATAGATGAACTGTGTGTTTTTGTTCTGCAGACTAATAGTCAAAATAATTCATAATGTGGTGTTGAAAAATGAATGTAAAATAATAAATTATTCATATGGACTATAAGAATCACTGCTTAGAAAATATAAATATGTTTATATTTGATTCTTTTTCTTTCTCAAGAGATCTCCGTTTGAATAATTTATTCACCCTAGTACGTCTTTTCATTCTTACCTGGGAATATGTCTTATTGTCTGAAGTACAATAATACTTTTTAAAAAAATTCATAAGTATATATAAAATTTACAGTTAAGCTTTCTAATCTTTCTCCTCATATTTAATATAATAGCAACAACTTCTTTCCAAAGCCCTTTTCATTTGAGAACCTTAAACAGTAAAATCTCTAGGAGTGGTGCTGTATAGACCACTGTATAGACTAATAAAGACATCTTGAAAAGCATTGATTTGATCATTTTTCTAAGTGATATAAAAAGTATCTAAAACATATCTACAAATTAGAAGACCAAATACACAGTATAATAATAAATTGTACAAATTGGGATTCTTTCAACTTGCCCTCATGTGTACTAAACTTGAAAATAACTGAATTTTTGCTTTCCAAGATTTGTTTCCCTGTGTGTGTGTGTGTGTGTATGTTTTTAAGATGTTCAGTGCTATTAAATGATCCCTATTTCCAGAAAAGGATGACTTCACAGATTAAGCATTGTTTGTGTTGCTGTTATTTCAAGGGGTGGTGGGAAGTTCCTTGCCCAATTCCTGCTTCCTCAGTGTCCAAAGTAGTTATTGTTTCCTCTGGACACAAATATTCTAAAGATCTTCCCTGTCCTGTTGCCTTGTGTGTGCCTCAGAGGAATAGAGGGGACACTCCCTTTCACTCTCCAGTGGCACAGAAGATTGGGATGGGGGGACAGTGGAGGAAAGCTCAGTGTCCCAGAAGCTCCCTTCCACAGCTGGACTTTTTCTCTCTCTACATTACTAAATACATCTCCAGTTGTTTAAAAACCTGCAACCAATGATTTTTTCCAAAATCTAAGTTTGTCCTTTAGTGATTATAGATTATTTTTTATAAGAAAATAAACTGATCATGTAAAGCTCTTGATAGGGGGCAACAAAGATCGAGAATATCACCTGTTTTTCTTTAAAACTATATTATATTTGATGTATTTATCATTTTTAAAGACTCTAAGAATAAATCAAGAGGTATTTTGCAATTAAATCCTACCACATTCACTCTTTTCAAAGCACTTGTGACCTGGTATAAATAAAAATTTTCCTTTATAACACTTATCTGAAAGACTCAAAACAGTATGTGATTGTATCATTCTCTCAGTTAACTTAATAAGCCTTTGTTGAACTCTTATTATGTGTTAGGCACTACTCTGAGTGCTAATAATGTGAATATGAAGAAAACTGGCCTCAGAGCTTTCTAATACAATAGACAAAAATTTACTATACCAATAACAAGGCTTTCCAGGTGGTGCTAGTAGTAAAGCGTCCACACGCCAATGGAGGAGACTAAGAGACATGGATTCATTCCCTGGGTCAGGAAGATCCCCTGGAGAAGGGAATGACAACACACTCCAATATTCTTGCCTGGAGAATCCCATGGACAGAGGAGTCTGGTGGGCTATGGTCCATAGAATTGCAAAGAGTCAGACATCACTGAAGCAACTTAGCATGCATACCAATAATATGAATTAGTATAAAATAAGAAATTTTCAACCTGTGAAAAAATGCATGTACATATGAGGCAGAGAGGCAGCCTAGAGAGGAGAGAGATGAAGAATGATAGAGTCAGGAAAGGCTTTTTGAGGAGGACATGTCTGAACAAGTTTTAGACTATTTGTAACCCCATGGACTGTAGTCCACAGCCACCAGGCTCCTCTGTCCATGGAATTCTCCAGGCAAGAATATTGGAGTGGGTAGCCATTCCCTTCTACAAGGGATCTTCCTGACCCAGGGATTGAACCTGGGTCTCTTGTATTGCAGGCAGATTATTTACCATCTGAGTCACTAGGGAAGTCCATGTTGAATAATTATTTGAAGATAAATTGATAAACTAGAAGCAATCCAAGCAAAGAGATCATGTTATGGGTTGAATAGTGTCTCAGAACCTCACAAGATGAACTTACTTAGATTTTTATCAAGTTAAAGTCTTTAGCAAGTTAAGATGAGGTCATTAAGCTAGACCCTAACACAATACAACTGGTGTTTTTCAGTTCAGTTCAGTTCAGTTCCTCAGTTGTGTCTGACTCTTTGCAACCCCATGGACTGCAGCACACCAGGCTTCCCTGTCCGTCACCAACTCTCGGAGCTTACTCAAACTCATGTCCATTGAATCAGTGATGCCATCCAACCATCTCATCTGTTCTTCCCTTCTCCTCCTGCCTTCAACCTTTCCCAGCACCAGGGTCTTTTCTAAGGAGTCAGTTCTTTGCATCAGGTGGCCAAAATATTGGAGCTTCAGCTTCAGCATTAGTCCTTCCAATGAATATTCAGGACTGATTTCCTTTAGGATTGACTGGTGTGATCTCCTTGCAGTCCAAGGGACTCTCAAGAGTCTTCTCCAACAGCACAGTTCAAAAGCATCAGTTCTTAGGTGAATTGACCCAGGTTCTTTGTACAAAGCTTTCTTTGTAGTCCAACTCTCATATCCATACATGACTACTGGAAAACCCAGGGCTTTGACTAGATGAACCTTTGTCAGCAAAGTAATGTCTCTGCTTTTTAATATGCTGTCTAGGCTGGTCATAGATTTTCTTCCAAGGAGCAAGCATCTTTTAATTTCATGGCTACAGTCACCATCTGCAGTGATTTTGGAGCCCAAGAAAATAAAATCTGCCATTGTTTCCATTATTTCCCCATCTATTGCCATGAAGTGATGGGACCAGATGCCATGATCTTTGTTTTTTGAATGTTGAGCTTTAAACCAACTTTTTCACTCTCTTCTT
Organism: Cephalophus harveyi; assembly: GCA_006410635.1. NCBI lineage: Eukaryota > Metazoa > Chordata > Mammalia > Artiodactyla > Bovidae > Cephalophus > Cephalophus harveyi. The sequence continues at coordinate 53,843 of SJYT01076015.1, forward strand.
TCACTTTTATCAAGAGGTTCTTAGTTCTTCTTTGCTTTCTGCCATAAAGGTGGTGTCATAAGGGTACCATTTTTAAAAAACGGGAAATCTTGAGACAGGTTGGCAGACAGAGAGACAGCATGTGAACATCGAGAGGAGACCACTGATGTTTTGTGCTGTGTCCAGATTCTCCCTCACAGCCTTCAGAAGGCATCTTGATCTCAGACTTTCTAGTCTCCAGAACTGTGAGAGAATAAATTTCTATTGTTGGAGTCAGTCTGTGCTACTTTGTTAGGGCAACCCTAGCAAACTAATACAGATTGGCAAGGGCATGGAGGTTGGGGATAAAAAATATGCATTGTTTGAGGAGCTATCAGTAGTTCTGAATGCTAGGCTCCTAAACTCTGACAGTATTGACAGGTGAGGCTCTATCAGTGGACCGCAGTGGTTCCAGAGGGCTCAGGCCAGGAGTTGGACTTTATCAAGTAGATAATGAGGAATCAGGCAGCAATCTTAATAGAAGTGATGCTGCCGTTTCTGTTTTTAAAAGACCCATCTGTTGGCAGTATGAATGCTAGTTTGGAAAAGATAGAGTAGGAGGAAGAGATTGTAAGCAAGGAACTCCTTGGCCACACTTATCAGAGTCTAGTGATGGTTGGGTGATTTATTGAATGTCTCAGGGGAGCAAATTGCAGATGGTACTAGAGTCTGTCCTGCAGAGACCCATGTATTAAATCAAACCAGTGGGAATTTTATTCACATGTGTGTTCCCTCCATTATCTAAAACCAAAGAACAAGGAAAATGCTGCTTGAGTCTTAGAAAAGATCATTTCTTTCTTCCCTCAAATTACAGTCATTATACTCCATGGAAAATACTGGATAGAGATTTTTTTGACTTGTAAGGAATAGACTCTATATAATAAGGTGCATTTTGCTAATCGCAGGCTCTCTTACACACTAATGGACAAGCTTGAAAGGATCTAAACACTGTCTTTCACTGGCTCTTTATTAAGTAGCCTGCAGTGTAGATAATCATTTTCACCGACTCTGACATGCAACCTAGTAGAACCAGCCTGGAGAAAATCGTAGGTTGAAACGCCAAAGTCTTAGAAGTGAAAATTACAAAGCTGAGAGTACTTTGAGCCAGTTAATCTATTCAGTACCAACTCAGTGTTTGACAATATTATAAAGGAGCATGACTACAAATAAAAACAACTCTAAAAATACATTTCTGTGTTTGGCAAATTATTACTTTCACTATGGCTGCTTATTATACCTCTTTGTGCTTTGTTCCTCTTTTTTTGTTTTCTTTTTTCTGGCATAGGTTTAGCATGTACAATAATATATTGACATTTACATTTGTAAGGTCATTGAACATCTGTACAGAGTCATGCACGCTCATGCCAGTACATTTTGTCTTATAATAATATGCATTTATATAGATACATTTATATATTTAATCATTTCTTATGTATTTGCCAGAAGACAACTCCCCGTATACCTCACCAATGACTTTTCCAACTGGCAACAGAAATAAAGCCAGATTATCATGTAAACTGTAAGATAAGGATAATTTCTGAAGTGAGGATATAATACAAAAGTAAAGCCCATGCTAAATTTTCTCTCCTGTTCAGTGTATAGTTCCTCCAAAGTCACAGTTGCTGTAACAGCTCTATTTCAGAAGTGATCACAGGGTTCAGATAATATATTAGCAATTTCCAGCATTTACTGAGTCCTTGTCATATACCAAGCTTTTTACCACATACTTTGTAATTTTGCTCTATTTAATTATTATATCACAGTGTGGGTTTATGATCATTATCCTTATATGGGGAAATAGTCTTATAATAATTTAGTAAATTACCTAATAATTTTAGTAAATATTGAAGCTAGTTTTTCATAGGAGGAAACAACCATTAGTCAAAACAGTGTCAAATGCACATAGGAAATAGAGTGTGTCTGTTTGTGTATGTGGGTGGTATGTATGTACAAGTTTATATTTGTAGTATATATCAGTGTGTGATACGTGTGTTTCATGTTGGGGTCAGATCTCGAGAGAACAGAGGGGAAGTTTCTCCTTATCTTTAGAAAGCCGGTGTTGGTGTGATCCATCCCTGTAAAGGGGGATTATGTCGGTATTTACCAGGCTATGTCCAAATGAATTGTGATTTGAGAAATAAGTTTATTTGTAATCTAAATGTACATTTCATAGGCCTTTCCCCCTTTCTTTCTACTCATCATTCCCCCAAGGGCAAACACGTGTCATCTGCAGCTCTACCCAAGGCCACAAACCAAATAACTCAATTCTCAAAAGGCCTGGTGAGGAACTTCCTCATAAAATGACCACATTAAAATGAAGCAGACTCAGGAAATTTGTGGACCTGTAGAATGCACCTAATTATGTACCTAGAGGCCCAGCTTGTGCATATGGATTGTGTCATGTATAAACTTAGTTGGCAGCTCAACTTGCTGGGGATGATTTATTCAAAGAGAGGGGACAGGACTACAGCTTAAGGACGAGTTGTTTCCAGCAAGTCATGGAGTTTTGAAAATGGTTTGGCTCTTGATTATAACATCTCTCCCCCTACACAGGTGTGTTTTGGTAGGCTAACACCTCTAGACTTCTCATGGAGGGTTACCTTTTTCCTCAACTTCAAATAGTCTAGTCACACTTGCACTTCTAATTTTGATCTTTCTCCATATGGAAACTTTTCTTTGACAGAATTCAACTTATATAAACAAATGTGAATATTAAACTTCAAATAAAAGACTAGAAATAAATTTAGTAGACTAAATTTATTTAGTATACTCTCCACGACCTTGGAAAATGTCTGCCAGTTGGCAGCAGCCTCTTCATATAATCATGCTGTTGACCTCAGCTACGCCTTTCCAAGAACTCAAATGATAACAGAACTCCTAAATGGGAAAGGGACTGCTCAGCTTAAATATTTTGTTTTCAGTTCCCTCACACCTGCTACTAGACTCAGGGAAGAGGTTTGCAAACACAGAGAGATACAGTGGATAGATCTTAGGTCAGGGCTACAAAAACAAGCATGGTTTGTTTGTTTTGCAACCACAAAAAAATGGCCCCTTCCTCTCTCAAGAGCTGTGATAAGCACTCCTGGAGGTATGTGTTGGGCTCTGAATGAAATTAATCTTTCCATCTTAAGTCACAAAAAGCCTACAGCCTTCATTGTTAGCACAAGTTCACACCCAATTTCCTCAATGCCGCTCCTTTTTCAAAAGCCTCCTTCCTCTTCCTTCCGGCTCCAATAAGCCTGAGGAGTATAAAGACATGAAAACATCATGCACCCAGGCGTGCACGGGTGAGCACGCACACACACATTTTCCCCCACAGTGATACCAGTATTTTCAGAGATTCACATTTCAGCTTGCAAATGGATTATTTAAAACAAAGCAGAGAAATATTAATGAAACACATGTATTTCTTTCTCTCCTCCATGCCAGTAGTATAAGCGTAAACTTGAGTTTACGGATAGGAGGAAAAGTAAACTCAATCTTATGGAAATACTCAGTGAAGTTCTTTGCTTTTTTGTTGCAGCAAATATTTATTAAGTGGAGCAGATTTGTTTGTTTTGTATTAGAAGGTTGTCAGTTCAACTTTGTAATATTTATAAAGAAATTAGTACAGATTTGCCAATTCTCAGAAGAAAGGTAGTTCTTTTAAGGTGTAGATTTGAATGTGAATTTTTTTAGAACAAATCATTGGGGATTTGCTTATTACATTGACTTTCCTGAGAGATATCTTAGGAGATAAGAATTAACTTTCCTGAGAGTGAATAGACAATAATTGATAACTACCATAATATAATTGGAAAAGAGACTGGCTTCCTAAAAGAATTTTTTTTTCTTTTACTTTTTGTTATACAATCGAGTATAGCTGATTAACAATACTGTGATAAGGGACTCAGTCATACATATACATGTATCCATTCTCCCCGAAACTTCCCTCCCATACAAATTGCCACATAACATTGAGGAGAGTTCCATATGCTATACAGCAGGTCCTTGTTGGTTATCCATTTTAAGTATAGCTAGCAGAACTTTTGTGAGAAACAATTTTGTGTGTCTATGTTTCACTTGTAATTCACCAAAAAAATACAAATACTGGAAGATGTTATTGACTCTGATAGTATTCAAAGAAGAAAAAGTCCAGGTAAACCTATTTTAAATCATTCTTGTCACCATTTTCCTAGAAACTTGAGCCACTTTTTCTTGACAATTCTCAATCATTGAAATAACATTGACAATATCAGATCTGATCTAACATGTATAGAGAAAGCATGATTTTTTTTTCCTATATCTGTGCTGCATATGAGGCTATTGAGTTTTTGAAATATGACAAGTTCAAATTCTATGTCCTATAAATGTAAAAACACATTGGATTTCAAAGACTGAAAATGAAAAACATACATTATCTTGCTTATAATTTTTGATAAAGATCAAATGCTGAATAATAAATTTTATTTAACCCAATATATATATAAACTAAAAATTTAAAATTGCATATGTAAATCACATCCTGTTTCTATTAGAATAGTGCTACTCTAGGCCGTTCATTTTAATTTCTGTGTAACATGACCAACTATGAAGATATATTTTATAAAATAGGCTTTGAAAATTTTTCTTTTCCCAAAAAATAAAACTTGAAATTTATGGTTAGATATATGATGCCACTTTAATTTCCCTATAGACTTTCCAGTAATTATACAGAATGAAAAAGTTAAATTTAATAGAAATTTACCTTTTTATATGTGTTTAATATTTCTTCATATTGTGTGTATCTATGTTTCTAGGATGACTAAATAGTTACTCTCTGTATTGTCAGATTAAGTTTTTACTCAAAATTACTTAGCTCAACTTAGCTAAGCCAAGCTAAGCCACATTACTCAGCTAATGTCAACTTAGCTCATTTTCATTGTAGCACCAGTTTCTGAGATTCTTAGATATTCTTTTAATCCTAAGATTAATAGTAGACTTGACTTCTATCAGCTCTATAGACAGTGGCCTTCTCTGTCCTGGAATGGACATAAGCAGTGAGTCATGTCTGTCAGTCAATCAACAATACCTATGTTATCCTTTCTGTAAGGCTTGGTTCTCAACTAATGCTGTTGAATAGGTAGAATGAGGTACTGGCTCAAACTATTAAGAAACTGATAGTTTCATAGTTGAAAAGATAAAATGATTTGCATTGAAACACATGAAGTAAAACATGATAGGGAAAATATTAAAATCAACATTTCTGGCTTCTCTTGAAAAATGGAAATCCTGGCCTATATTGTTGTTGTTCAGTCTTTGTGTCCAACTCTTTGTGACCCTATGAACTGTAGCAAGCTCAGCTTCCCTGTCCTTTACTATCTCCCTGAGTTTACTCAAACTCATGTCCATGGAGTCAATGATGCCATCCAACCATCTCACCTTCTGTCATCCCCTTCTCCTTTTACCCACAGTCTTTCTCAGCATCAGGGTCTTTTCCAATGAGTCAGCTCTTCTCATCAGGTGGCAAAAATACTGGAGTTTTAGCTTCAGCATCAGTCCTTCCAATGAATATTCAGGACTGATTTCCTTAAAGATTGACTGGGTTGATCTCCTCACTATTCAAGGGACTCTCAAGAATCTTCTGCAGCAACATAGTTTGAAAGCATCAATTCTTTAGTGCTCAGACTTCTTTATGGTCCAACTCTCACATTTGTACATGACTACTGGAGAAAACATATCTTTAACTAGATAGATCTTTGTAGGCAGAGAAATATCTCTGCTTTTTTAATATGATGTCTAGATTTGTCATAGCTTTTCTTCCAAGAAGCAAGTGTCTTTTAATTTTGTGGCTGCAGCCACCATGCACAGTGATCTTGGAACCCAAAAAAATAAAGTCTGTCACTGTTTCCACTTTTTGCCCATCTATTTGCCATGAAGTGATGGGACTGGATGCCATGATCTTAGTTTTTTGAATGTTGACTTTTAAGCCAGCTTTTTCACCCTCCTCTTTCACTTTCATCAAGAGGTTCTTTAGTTCCTCTTTGATTTCTGCCATTATGGTGGTGTAATCTGCAGCCATGAAATTAAAAGATGCTTACTCCTGGGAAGAAAAGTTATGATCAACCTAGATAGTATATTCAAAAGCAGAGACATTACTTTGCCGACTAAGGTCCATCTAGTCAAGGCTATGGTTTTTCCAGTAGTCATGTATGGATGTGAGAGTTGGACTGTGAAGAAGGCTGAGCGCCAAAGAATTGATGCTTTTAAACTGTGGTGTTGGAGAAGACTCTTGAGAGTCCCTTGGACTGCAAGGAGATCCAACCAGTCCATTCTGAAGGAGATCAGCCCTGGGATTTCTTTGGAAGGAATGATGCTAAAGCTGAAACTCCAGTACTTTGGCCACCCCATGTGAAGAGTTGACTCATTGGAAAAGACTTTGATGCTGGGAAGGATTGGGGGTAGGAGGAGAAGGGGATGACAGAGGATGAGATGGCTGGATGGCATCACGGACTCAATGGATGTGAATCTGAGTGAACTCCGGGAGTTGGTGATGGACAGGGAGGCCTGGCGTGCTGCGATTCATGGGGTCGCAAAGAGTCAGGCATGACTGAGCGACTGAACTGAACTGAATCTGCATATATGAGGTTGATATTTCTCCCAAAAATCTTGATTCCAGTTTGCGATTCATCCAAACTGGCATTTTGCATCATATACTCTGCATATAAATTAAAAATCAGGTGATAATATACAGCCTTAACAACTTCTTTCCCAACTTTGAACCAGTCCACTGCTCCATGTCTATTTCTAACTGTTGCTTCTACATACAGGTTTCACAGGAGGCAGATAAGATGGTCTGGCATTCCCATTTCTTCAAGAATTTTCCACAATCTGTTGTGATCCACACAGTCAAAGGCTTTAGTGCAGTCAATGAAGCAGAAGTAGAATCATTTCTGGAATTCCTTTGTTTTTATATGATCCATTATTATGCAAGCCATTGGCTGAAGTTAGTAGCTACTGTCCACATTAGATGGGTATACAATGTACAATGTGCTCATTTGCATTGTCTGGCCCATGTAGATATTTGAGTTCAATTCCTGATTGAGATAATTATTAATGCCCCTTTCAGCTGCCTGCTGTGATTATGAGGTTCTTGACCTAGTAGCTTAGAAGTCTTCCTCAAAGCACTCTATTGTCAAAGTAGAGTTGGATCCCTTCTCCTACACAGTAATTTGTACTGAAAGAACATAATCCTGTAAACATTCATTTCTTCCACTAGTGGTAGGAAGTCTATCAGAGGGCAGTTAAAATAATAAGTATTATGGAAAATCATTTATTATCTGAATTAACTTTTCATGATAATAAAATTAACTCAATATTTAACAGATCTGGTTTCTACTGCTAGTGTGAGATACTCTTTTGGGGTAAACAAACACGAGCACAGGGTTATTAAAAATGTTACTGAGGCATTTTTGTTATTTTACAGGGGATAATCTGTGTGGTAAAACATTGTGATGTGATTGTTTACTAGCTCATTCAGAATTGTGTCATAAGATGATGTGATAGAAAACTAAATTGCCAATATTTTCTGTGTGCTCTTGGATATAAAGAAATGTGTTTGAAGCTTTTAATTTTAATTAGATCCCTTTTGTTTATTTTTTGCTTTTATTTCTAGTATCCTGGGAGATGGGTCATAGAGGATCCTGCTGTGATTTATGTCAGAGAGTGTTTTGCCTATGTTCTCCTCTAGGAGTTTTATAGTTTCTGGTCTTACATTTAGATCTTTAATCCATTTTGAGTTTATTTTTGTGTATGGTGTTAGAAAGTGTTCTAGTTTCATTCTTTTACAAGTGGTTGACCAGTTTTCCCAGCACCACTTGTTAAAGAGATTTTCTTTAATCCATTGTTTATTCTTGCATTTCACACCAATCAGAATGGCTGCGATCCAAAAGTCTACAAGCAATAAATGCTGGAAAGGGTATGGAGAAAAGGGAACCGTCTTACACTGTTGGTGGGAATGCAAACTAGTACAGCCACTATGGAGAACAGTGTGGAGATTCCTTAAAAACTGGAAATAGAACTGCCTTATAACCCAGCAATCCCACTGTAGGGCATACACACTGAGGAAACCAGAATTGAAAGAGACATGTGTACCCCAATGTTCATCGCAGCACTGTTTATAATAGCCAGGGCATGGAAGCAACCTAGATGTCCATCAGCGATGAATGGATAAGAAAGCTGTGGTACATGTACACAGTGGAGTTTACTCAGCCACTAAAAAGAATACATTTGAATCAGTTCTAACGCGGTGGATGAAACTGGAGCCTATTATACAGAGTGAAGTAAGCCAAAAAGAAGAACACCAATACAGTATACTAACACATATATATGGAATTTAGAAAGATGGTAATGATAACCCTGTATGCGAGACAGCAAAAGAGACACAGATGTATAGAACAGACTTTTGGACTCTGGGGGAGAGGGAGAGGGTGGGATGATTTGGGAGAATGACATTGAAACATGTATAATATCATATAAGAAACGAATCACCAGTCTAGGTTTGATGCAGGATACAGGATGCTTGGGGCAGGTGCACTGGGATGACCCAGAGAGTTGGTATGGGGCGGGAGGTGAGAGGGGGGTTCAGGATTGGAAACATGAGTGCACCTGTGGGGGATTTATGTTGATGTATGGCAAAACCAATACAGTATTGTAAAGTAAAATAATAAATAATTAAAAAATAATAATAAATAAAAAATAAAAAACAAAAAGAAATGTGTTTGTCACATAAAACCCTATTCAGTTCAGTTCAGTTGCTCAGTCGTGTTTGACTATTTGTGACTCCATGAACTGCAGCACTCCAGGCCTCCCTGTCCATCACTAACTCCCAGAGTCCACCCAAACCCATGTCCATTGTGTCAGTGATGCCATCCAACCATCTCATCCTCTGTCGTCCCCTTCTATGGTGTTATCTGCATACCTGAGGCTATTGATATTTCTCCTGGCAATCTTGATTCCACCTTGTGCTTCCTTCAGCCCAGCGTTTCTCATGATGTACTCTGTATGTAAGTTAAATAAGCAGGGTGACAATATACAGCCGTGATGTACTCCTTTTCCTATTTGGAACCAGTCTGTTGTTTCATGTCCAGTTCTAACTGTTGCTCTCAAGAAACCTGTATTCCCATCTCTTTCAGAATTTTCCACAGTTTATTGTGATCCACACAGTCAAAGGCTTTGGCATAGTCAATAAAGCAGAAATAGATGTTTTTCTGAAACTCTCTTGCTTTTTCGCTGATCCAGGGGATACTGGCAATTTGATCTCTGGTTTCTCTGCCTTTTCTAAAACCAGCTTGAACATCTGGAAGTTCAGTGTTCACGTATTGCTGAAGCCTGGCTTGGAGAATTTTGAGCATTACTTTAGTAGCATGTAAGATGAGTGCAATTGTGCAGTAGTTTGAGCACTCTTGGCATTACCTTTATTTGGGATTGGAATGAAAACTGACCTTTTCCAGTCCTGTGGCCACTGCTGAGTTTTCCAAATTTGCTGACATAAAAGCTTGGGGGCAGGAGAAGAAGGGGACGACAGAGGATGAGATGGCTGGATGGCATCACTGACTCGGTGGACATGAGTCTGAGTGAACTCTGGGAGTTGGTGATGGACAGGGAGGCCTGGTGTGCTGTGATTCATGGGGTCGCCAAGAGTCGGACACGACTGAGTGACTGAACTGAACTGACTGAAAAGCGACATGTTAATGGCTTGGGGTATTTCATCCTAATGGATGATGGAATTCCATCCTGAAAGAAAAATTGACAATAGAGAAAATGACTCCAGTAATATATAGAAATAGCTATATTATTATAAGAATATTCAAATTTTAATATTAGCCAAACAGTTAGAACAATTATTAAATTAACATTATGTCACTTAAAAAAATTATTTCTACAATGTATATCAATGTTTGAGATGATTCAATTCATGTTTAGAAAGCACTTTTCAGAATTTCCTACCATTAAACAACAAATACATATTGATAATTTAAAGTTGGTTCAAAGAAAACACTATTAGTAATGAAAAGAACATTCTATACAGAGTAGGAGAGTTATCTAATGGAGAGGGCATGACCAGGCTAGGTATGAAGAAATTCAATTCTAGTTTGGGTTGTTTTCTATGTATTAATTTGCTAGCTCCTCATTAGTCAAGGGCTGATAAAGAACTTAACAACCAATTTTTATCAACTCTTCCTGAACACTGAATAGCTTTTGGATTATGTGAGAGATACAGTGAAAACCAAGAATTAGTCCCTTTGAAGAAGTAAACACTATGTCTTCGGATTCAAGTAAACAGAAAACAGATGCTACTTGGTAATAGGTAATCAACTGCTTTAGGATTTTAGCAAAGTTTAATTGAAATTTCTAACACTGAATTGGCCTGAGATAGCTTCATGGATGAACCAGGACTTGATGAAGACAAGTATAAAGTTGAATAACAGTGTTTGCATATGGCAGAAATGGTATAAATACCAGGAAAATTTAGGCAGAAATTGCTTTTCACCTGGCATTTCCATAATTTATGCTCTTTCCACAACTACGGAAAATTATGCAATAGAATTCTAAAACTACTTTTTTATCTGTGAAAAGGAGATACTATTTTACTTAGTTTTTCTGATTCCTTGCAATATAGAAAGTTAGAAAGTCAATTTCATTCCATTCAGTTCTTTCACTTAGTGGAAAAAATTGAGACATAAGGATGATAAGTGATTTGCTCAAGATCACTCAATTGCTTCTAGATGTCCATAAAGTGAAGAAGTCACAGGAGTTGGTGATGGACAGGGAAGCCTGGTGTGCTGCAGTCCATGGGGTCGCAAAGAGTCAGACGCAACTGGACTGAACCGGACAACTGATCCTGGCTGCATTATACAAGTGACAGATTGAGCATGTATACAGATCCTCATAAGATATGGCCTCAAAGATATTTAGGGGAAAGATGGCAAAGACTTTTATGTGGACATTAAATGCTATCAAAAGAAAAGGACTTTATTGGATATTCTTATTTTACGTTTCAGTATTTTTATTTTGATTTATATAGATGAGTGGTGAAGATTGGACATGGTATTTTACAATGTAGACTTTAAAAAATGTTCATATAGCCCTCATGTATAAGACCTATTTTGGTCTTTACTTTTAAAGCCATCTTTACTTTTTTACCAGAAGAATCTCAAATTAGCTTTATATTATTTATACTTCATGTATAAGTCTATGTTCTGCTATTAGGCCTAGCTTCTCTGGGTCTTTTCCCAAGTTTATATGCTCTTTCTCTGGGAACACCTGCACCTTAGAGCAGCATCTTATTCCTTGCACATAGCATGGGTGAAAAGGGTCAGGCAATGGACACAGGGGAGTGTTTTACAGCCTCACTATTGGACTTTGTCCTTCTTGCAGCATCTTGAAAGGGGAACTCCTGGGAAAAGGTCACACACAGATACACAAGGAAGCAGCTCTCTTCATCAAAAGAACTCACACTTGCCATGTAGCAATGTACCTTTGTGAACTGGGCCCCCAAAGATCAAATGGGCCATGCACTTGATCTAATTCTTGCGAAAGACTGTATTACCAAAAGGCACATTTAATGGAAATGCTGTTACTTAAGAGTTGCCACCATAGTCAAAGGAGATGGAATATCATTGTGCATTAATTTGAAAGCTACATCATTGTCAGTTAAAGGGACAACTTTTACCTATGTCTTCAAACAATCCAAAAAAATGGTAGCATATATGGCCAGTAGAATGAGAAACAGCATTGGCCATTTGAAATCTGTGCCTTTGGCATTATTTGGAAAGCTTCTTGTAATATTCATAACACAAAATTAGACAAGGCTTCAGTTTTGACTATGAGAATTTTTTAAGCCAATTATGCTGGTGTATTTATACTTTTTTGTGTTAGTATCTTGTGATGAAGTAGATTTTCTCTCTAGCTGTTGAGTCAGTTCTGTCTGATACCGAGTTAGGTAACCCTTTTGATAACGATTTCTGCTGTTCATAGTGCTAAGACGTTAATGAATGCCAAATGGATGCAAATTGATGAGGATGATCGAGTTTAATTTGTCAGTGGCATGAAAAGTATGAGGAATCAGAACTTTACAATAAGGAAAGACGTGAAAGCATATCTTTATCAGACTCAGCTAAGTGTTTTACCTTAAATTTTACATTTTCTTTGGACGAAGCTTGCAGACAATAACAAATGTAATTTACTTGCATCTTTTATTCATTTATGACACACAAATATATTCCACAAAGGTCTTAAGGAAGAGTGCTCCCATAGAAGAGTGTCTGGCAACAATGCTGGAGATTATAATTGTGTTATCTGTTCTACCTGTGGCATTGCTTAATTGAATTATGGAATTATGAAGATAGCAGTAGAATTTTCTGTGGGCCTGCAATGATTAGACTTTTCAGAATTTGTTTATGTTGTATCTTTTATCAAAAACACACTGAGGAAATGCTTTTTCTGCCTGCATTATGAACTTGATTTCTCTGTTGATAGTTCATCAATATTAGTCATTGAGAGACAGATTTTTTTGTTTGTATTTGTATTCATTTCTCTCCAGAGTGGCTGTTATATCTTGGATATGCCAGCTGTCTCTTGGGCCTACTTCACAAAATGAGGACCTTTTCTCAAAGGATAGTATTTTTTCCCCATAAAGTGGAAGTCAAGTTCTTTTCCCTTCATTATTTGAAAAAAATAAATATTGTGATGGAAAAACATTTTCAAGTTATTTCTCTCATACATATGGCACTTAGTTCAAAGATTTTTACATTTTTCCCCAAACGTAGATGGGTAGCACAGAGAAATCTGACTTGAATTTAATATATTTACATGGTAACCACTGCAAAGCAAATGGAATTGTCTTCAACAATGGAATATAATAAGACTTTTATATCAATTAGGCTTCCCTGGTGGCTCAGAGGTTGAAGTGTCTGCCTGCAATGCGGGAGACCTGGGTTCGATCCCTGGGCCAGGAAGATCCCCTGGAGAAGGAAAAGGCAACCCACTCCAGTACTCTTGCCTAGAGAATCCCATGGACAGAGGAGCCTGGTGGGCTACAGTCCTCGGGGTCGCAAAGAGTCGGACACGACTGAGCGACTTCACTTTCACTTTCACTTTATACCAATAAAAGACTGTAAAACAAAATCTGTGATTCCTAGACATTGTTCATGCTTAATTTTACTTCTACAAATAGGAAATGGATATCTTGCTGAGAGGAAACATGAAACATACTGGATTTGTACAAGGATAATTATGGTTGGTGTGAAACAGAATTTCCCAGGTTTTTTTTTTTTTGCCTAAAATGTGAATCCTGAATCAGGAGTAGCTAATATTGAAATCTACATACATTTAAAGATAAGTGAGATGTATGGTTTGTAGAAAGTTCACACTTTTAGTTGAAGTACAGTGGATTAAGAACTAGGACAGTAAGTTTCACATGTCACTACTGAGACCAGTGAGCTTAGGAGAGAGCAGCAGAAAGATCTTAGGTTTGTACAAGTGTGAGAGATGAGTGAGAATAGGATTGCTTCTCAAATTGTCAGATCTTTGTTGAAAACTTCAGTACTCCTCTGCATAAATTAATGGCTGACTGACAGAAAGTTCTATAACCAGAGGGTAAAAGTATCATCTCTAGAACCCAACTACCTAGTACACTTGGGGATAAATTCAGGATATACCTCACAGCTAACCAGTAAGAATCCAGGGAAGACAGCTATATAGGAATATGATTCAATGGAAATTAAAGCCTGCTTCACAGGAAGAATTAAGAATGATTTGCCTATTGAAATTGTCCTGATTTGCAACTCCTTTGCCTCTAAGACCAATTAAACAGTGGAATAAGAATGCGTATCATACAGAAAAGTCATCATATTTGATCCTCAGGAGGAAAAATCTTCTTTGGTGGTGTTATTTATATCTAGAAAAGTGGTATCTGTCAATTGTTAGGACTCTGTGCACAGATATTAACTGCTTCAACACCTGAGAAATTATTTTGGCTTCTTCAAATTAGATGATCAGAATAGGTCTTGAAAATCTTTTTTTTAGAGTTCAAAGCCAGGGCTATGGATGGTTTGAACCACCTGATCTAATTAGAAAATCACTACTTCCCTGAATCTACCTCCTCAGGTCCATATTGAGTAAATGTGGCCCCACTTCCATCAATATGTGACTTTTTTGTCTTTTTTTTTTTTTTTTTTTAAGATTCAGGGTAACTTTTAGTAAGATATAGCTTTTAATTTTGTGTATTACAAAAATGAGAATAAAATGACTGCATGTTACAGTTAGGTGAAATGTGCAAGTGTTTGAGATACCAGATATCAAGCACAGCATCATTAAACTATGTTAACAGATTTCTCAAGACCAACACAATTATTGATACTCCAGAATAAAAACTTTCTTAGCCAGGATGGGAGTGGAATGCAGTAAAGAAAACTGTATGTTAATCAACTGGATTATATCATACTGTGAAATCTAAAGAATTCCTCTCATGTCTTTTGAACAATGAAGAAAGCCCTAAATAATAAAATAGTACTTAAAGTTGTATAATTATCATCCTCATGTGCAAAAGTTAAAGTTTATTGGGAGTTTTTTTTCATGTGTCGAGCACCATGTTAGGCACTTTATAAGAAATATTTTAGTCTCAACAATTTTGTAAGATATATTCTAATATCCACCATTATTTTTTTCTGAGAAAACTGAGGCTCAGAAAGGTTAAATAACTTGTTTAAAATCAAACACCTACTAAAATTCAGAGCCACGTTTCCAACTCAAGATTGTTTCCGGACGCTGAAATCTTGACATACGTTGACTTTCATACGTTGACTCTTCTGGAAACCATAAAGATGGAGATTTGGTTTCACAAAACTTGAGCAGTACCTGAATGTCTGCTGCTGCTGCTGCTGCTAAGTCGCTTCAGTCGTGTCCGACTCTGTGCGACCCCTGAGATAGCAGCCCACCAGGCTCCCCCGTCCCTGGGATTCTCCAGGCAAGAACACTGGAGTGGGTTGCCATTTCCTTCTCCAATGCATGAAAGTGAAAAGTGAAAGTGAAGTCGCTTAGTCGTGTCCGACTCTTTGCGACACCATGGACTGCAGCCTACCAGGCTCCTCCATCCATGGCATTTTCCAAGCAAGAGTACTGGAGTGGGTTGCCATTGCTTTCTCCACCTGAATGTCTAAAAACACTGCAAATAATGAAAATGATGCTATTTGTCATTAAGTGTGTACTTGATGTTTCCTAGACCTATTGTTTAGATTTTATATCCATAGTAGTTCATGCATCCCCATTTTATACATGTTAGACCTGAGCCTTTGTTTCAAATCTAAGTATAGTTGATTTATAATGTTGTGTTAGTTTCTAGTGTATAGCAGTGTGATTCAGTTTATATATATATATTCTTTTCCATTATGGTTTATTATAAGATATTGAATATAGTTTCTTGTGCTACACAGTAAGACTTTTTTGTTGATCTGTTTTTATATCATGATTTGTACCTGCAAATCCCCACCCACCTCGTCTTTCCTCTTCGGTAACCATAAGTTTGTTTACTATACTTGAGAGTATGTTTCTGTCTCGTAAATAAGTTCATTTGTGTCACGTGATACAACTGAGTTTCAGTGTGCCAGAGTGGCTTGTCCAGCTAGTAAATGATAGAATTCAGATTTGAAAACCAAGTTTGCATAATTACAAAATCTATCTTCTTTCTGAAAGACTATTTGCAAACAATCATCCAGAAAAAAAATTTGCTTCACTTGTTACAAACAAATGGTTAATAATTTTCATTCAGAAAAAGAAAACACTGAAAATGGGGAAAGGTACAGAATTATAGAATGCAATAATAGGAAGCAAGAAAAAGAAAAATAACTAATGGTCAAAAAAGAAATTTTTTAAATTTATATAGAGATCAAAAGAAACGCAAACAAAACCAGTAAGATACCATGTCTGAACAAAATAATTCAGGCAGAGTCATTATTTTATGTTTCAATAATATCTAGTGACAGTTAATATGCAAGAAACAGATATTCAAATACCTTGTTCATAGGGAGTAAGTTGATATAATCTTTTCAAGAAGAGAATTTGGCAATATTAATATGAAACCCTAAAGTGGATGTTGACTTTGACTCAGTAATTCCATTATTACTAATTTGTCTTACTTAACAAATATTTGATACAATAGAAATTATAGTATTTTTTTAGAATGGTGGAAATCAAAAGCAAAGTAAATAGTAATAGGGACTGGTTAAATTATGGCACATTTATTAAATATAATATGATACAGATTTTACAAGTGATAGTACAGAAATACACTGATGTAAATAGCCATAATAACAGAAAATAAGGACACTTAAACATTGTGTACACTTGGGCTTCCCAGGTGACCCTAGTGGTAAAAAAAAAAACAACTCACCTGCTAATTCAGGAGAGACATGGGTTGAATCCCTGGGTTGGGAAGATTCCCTGGAGAAGTGTATGGCAACCACTCTAGTATTCTTCCCTGTGTAATCCATGGACATAAGAGCCTGGTGGGCTACGGTCCCTAGGTTCACAAAGAGTTGGACATGACTGAGGCAATTTAGCAGGCACACTAGTGTCACCTTTTTTTGTGTGTTGTTAAAAGTTTATTCATAGAAAATTCTGAATGCATAAATACAAAGCATTAACTATTTTTTTTTTTTTGAGTAATGGTTTTCTGGATCATTTTCTTTTTTATGCCTATTAAAAGCATAAAATTTCTAATTTTTCTTGGTTGAGAATATTTAAAAATTGAACTAAAAGAGTCTAGTACACATGCACCAACACATATATGAAAGTCTCAAATTTAGTAAGGAAATGAAATTATTACCACATTTTCTAAATGGAAAAAATTCTTCTGGATTTCCAAACAATTTAATGTCTGATAAATTAGCTTCTAGACCAGAATCTAAATAAGAAAAGAAGACATACAGATGGCTAACAAACACATGAAAAGATGCTCAACATCACTCATTATCTGCTGCTTCTAAGTCACTTCAGTCGTGTCTGACTCTGTGTGACCTCAGGCAAGGGTACTGGAGTGGGATGCCATTGCCTTCTCCAAAATGGAAATACAATTACATATAAAACACTCATTTTTGAAATTTTATATTATTATGGAGAATAAAAGTTTCTTGTATTAAAAAACATGATTTTTTTAAAAAAAGTATTTTTAAATTGAAGGATAATTGCTTTACAGTATTGTATTGGTTTCTAGCAAATATTAATATGAATCAGTCATAGATTTAGTCATGTCCCCTCCTTCTTCCCTCCCCATCCCACCCCTCTAGGTCATTACTGAGCCCCAGTTTGAGTTCCCTGAGTCATACAGGAAATTCCCTTGGATGTCTAATTTATACATGGTAATGCATGTTTCCATGTTACTCTCTCCATACATCCCACCCTCTTCTTCCCCCTACCCCAGCCGTGTTCATAAGTCTGTTCTCTATGTCTGTGCCTCCATTGCTGCTCTGCAAATATGTTCATCAGTACCTTCTTTCTAGATTCCATATGTATGCATTGCTGCTGCTGCTGCTGCTAAGTCGCTTCAGTCGTGTCCAACTCTGTGCGACCCCACAGACGGCAGCCCACCAGGCTCCGCCGCCCCTGGGATTCTCCAGGCAAGAACACTAGAGTGGGTTGCCATTTCCTTCTCCAATGCGTGAAAGTGAAGTCACTCAGTTGTGTTCAACTCTTAGCGACCCCATGAACTGCAGCCTACCAGACCCCTCCGTCCATGGGATTTTCCAGGCAAGAGTACTGGAGTGGGTTGTCATTGCCTTCTCTGATATGTATGCATTAGTATATGATATTTGTTTTTCTCTTTCTGAATTACTTCACTCTGCATAGTAGGATCTGGGTTCACCCATCTCATTAAAACTGACTCAAACGTGCTCCTTATTATGGCTGAGTAACATTCCACTGTATATATGTACCACAACTACTTTATCCATTCATATGTCAGTGTACATATAGGTTGCTTCCATGTCCTGCTGCTGCTGCTGCTGCTAAGTCGCTTCAGTCGTGCCCGACTCTGTGCGACCCCATAGACGGTAGCCCACCAGGCTCCCCCATCCCTGGGATTCTCCAGGCAAGAACACTGGAGTGGGTTGCCATTTCCTTCTCCAATGCATGAAAGTGAGAAGTGAAAGTGAAGTCGCTCAGTCGTGTCCGACTCAGCGACCCCATGGACTGCAGCCCACCAGGCTCCTCCGTCCATGGGATTTTCCAGGCAAGAGTACTGGAGTGGGGTGCCATTGCCTTCTCCGCATGATGTACTCTGCATATAAGTTAAATAAGCAGGGTGACAATATACAGCCTTGACATACTCCTTTTCGTATTTGGAACCAGTCTGTTGTTCTATGTCCAGTTCTAACTGCTGCTTCCTGACCTGCATACAGATTTCTCAAGAGGCAGGTCAGGTGGTCTGGTATTCCCATCTCTTTCAGGATTTTCCACAGTTTATTGTGATCCACACAGTCAAAGACTTTGGCATAGTCAATAAAGCAGAAATAGATGTTTTTCTGGAACTCTCTTGCTTTTCCATGGTCCAGCGGATGTTGGCAATTTGATCTCTGATTCCTCTGCCTTTTCTAAAACCAGCTTGATCATCAGGAAGTTCACGGTTCACGTATTGTTGAATCCTGGCTTGGAAAATTTTGAGTATTACTTTACTAGTGTGTGAGATGAGTGCAATTGTGCGGTAGTTTGAGCATTCTTTGGCATTGCCTTTCTTTGGGATTGGAATGAAAACTGACCTTTTCCAGTCCTCTGTCCACTGCTGAGTTTTCCAAATTTGCTGGCATATTGAGTGTAGCACTTTCACAGCATCATCTTTCAGCATTTGAAACAGCTCAACTGGAATTCCATCACCTCCACTAGCTTTGTTCGTAGTGATGCTTTCTAAGGCCCACTTGACTTCACATTCCAGGATGTCTGGCTCTAGATGAGTGATCACACCATCATGATCATCTGCGTCATGAAGATCTTTTTTGTACAGATCTTCTGTGTATTCTTGCCACCTCTTCTTAATATCTTCTGCTTCTGTTAGGTCCATACCATTTCTGTCCTTTATTGAGCCCATCTTTGCATGAAATGTTCCCCCAGTACCTCTAATTTTCTTGAAGAGATCTCTAGTCTTTCCCATTCTGTTCTTTCCCTCTATTTTTTTGCATTGATCACTGAAGAAGGCTTTCTTATCTCTTCTTGCTATTCTCTGGAACTATGCAGAGTACTATGTGTTAATTATATCCCAATAAAACTGGAATAAATTGAATTGTCTCATAAGTATGAATGGATTTCTGAGCAAGAGTGTCCTGAGGAATTTTTTGAAAAAAGATTATTCTTTCTTTCAAAGAAAGGTAAACTACAAAATTAGAAGAATAATATCAGGAAGAAGATTTTGTCCTTCAGTTCAGTCTCTCAGTCACATCCAACTCTTTGCGACCCCATGGACCTCAGCACACCAGGTCTCCCTGTCCATCACCAACTCCCAGAGTTTACCCAAACTCATGTCCATTGAGTTGGTGATGCCATCCAACCATCTCATCCTCTGTCATCCCCTTTTCCTCCTGCCTTCAATCTTTTGCAGCATCAGTGTCTTTTCAAATGAGTCAGCTCTTCGCATCAGGTGGCCAAAGTATTGCCGTTTCAGCTTCAGCATCATTCCTTCCAATGAACACTCAGGACTGATCTCCTGTAGGATGGACTGGTTGGATCTCCTTGCAGTCCAAGGGACTCTCAAGAGTCTTTTCCAACACCACAGTTCAAAAGCATCAATTCTTAGGCACTCAGCTTTCTTTATAGTCCAACTCTCATATCCATACATGATACTGGAAAAACGATAGCCTTGATTAGACGGATATTTGTTGGCAAAGTGATGTCTCTGCTTTTTATATGCAGTCTAGTTTGGTCATCACTTTCCTTCCAAGGAGTAAGCATCTTTTAATTTCATGGCTGCAGTCACCATCTGCAGTGATTTTGGAGCCCAAATAATAAAGATAGCCGCTCTTTCCACTGATTTCCATCTATTTGCCATGAAGTGATGGGACCGGATGCCATGATCTTAGTTTTCTGAATTTTGAGCTTTAAGCTAGCATTTTCACTCTCTTCTTTCACTTTCATCAAGAGGCTCTATAGTTCTTCTTCACTTTCTGCCATAAGGGTGGTGTCATCTGCATACCTGAGGTTATTGATATTTCTCCTGGCAATCTTGATTCCAGCTTGTGCTTTATCCTGTCCAGCTTTTCTCATGATGTACTCTGCATATATGTTAAATAAGTAGGGTGACAATATACAGCCTTGACGTACTCCTTTTCCTATTTCGAGCCAGTCTGTTATTACATGTCCATTTCTAACTGTTGTTTCCTGATCTGCATAAAGATTTCTCAAGAGGTAGATCAGGTGGTCTGATATTCCCATCTCTTTCAGAATTTTTCGCAGTTTATTGTGATCCACACAGTCAAAGGCTTTGGCATAGTCAATAAAGCAGTAGATATTTTTCTGGAACTCTCTTGCTTTTTCTATGATCCAGCGGATACTGGCAATTTGGTCTCTGGTTCCTCTGCCTTTTCTAAAACCAGCTTGAACATCTGAAAGTTCATGGTTCACGTAATGCTGAAGCCTGACTTGGAGAATTTTGAGTGTTACTTTACTAGTGTGTGAGATGAGTGCAATTGTGTGGTAGTTTGAGCATTCTTTGGCATTGCCTTTCTTTGGGATTGGAATGAAAACTGACCTTTTCCAGTCCTCTGTCCACTAGTGAGTTTTCCAAATTTGCTGGCATATTGAGTGCAGCACTTTCACAGCATCATCTTTCAGGATTGGAATAGCTCAACTGGAATTCCATCACCTCTACTAGTTTTGTTCATAGTGATGCTACCTAAGGCCCACTTGACTTCATATTCCAGGGTGTATGGTTCTAGGTGAGTGATCACACTATCGTGATTATCTGGTTCATGAAGATTTGTTTTGTACAGTTCTTCTGTGTATTCTTGCCACCTCTTCTTAATATCTTCTGCTTCTCTTAGGTCCATACATTTCTGTCCTTTATTGAGCCCATCTTTGCATGAAATGTTCCCTTGGTATCTCTAATTTTCTTGAAGTGATCTCTAGTCTTTCCTATTCTATTATTTTCCTCTGTTTCTTTGCACTAATCACTGAGGAAGACTTGTCTCTCCTTGCTGTTCTTTGGAACTCTGCATTCAAATGGGTATATCTTTCCTTTTCTCCTTTGCTTTTCACTTCTCTTCTTTTCACAGCTATTTGTAAGGCCTCCTCAGACAGCCATTTTGCATTTTTGCATTTCTTTTTCTTGGGGATGGTCTTGATCCCTGTCTCCTGTGTAATGTCATGAACCTCTGTGCATAGTTCATCAGGCACTCTATCTATCAGATCTAGTCCCTTAAATCTATTTCTCACTTCCACTGTATAATCGTAAGGGATTTGATTTAGGTCATACCTGACTGGTCTAATGATTTTTGCCTACTTTCTTCAATTTAAGTCTGAATTTGGCAATTAGGAGTTCATGATCTGAGCCACAGTCAGCTCCTGGTCTTGTTTTTGCTGACTATAGAGAGCTTCTCCATCTTTGGCTGTAAATATAATCAATCTGATTTTGGTGTTGACCATCTGGTGATGTCCATGTATAGAGTCTTCTCTTGTATTGTTGGAAGAGAGTGTTTGCTATGACCAGTGCATTCTTAATAGTGATGAAAATTCTATCATGAAATTCTTAACACAAGGGCAGAGAACCTGTAATTAACCCCAGACTTCTAACCTATAGTTTCTTTCATTTAGGTAGAAAATCAGTTGGTCCTCAGTGGCCTCACATCTATGATGTTATGCTTCAGTCAGTACAATAATAAACTGAAGCTGTTTTCTCATAGTCAACTATCTGCTCATACTGGGGCCTCCCATATCTCATAAATGATTTGTTCCTCTTCTGACATGTGTTGTTCAGATACCTATCCTCTTTTCACCATAACTGGAAAGTGCTGTGTCGGCAGGCAGTGTTTGGGAGTTAGTGCAGACTGTGCTTTCCTCTTAAGCTGAAAACAGAGGGACGGAACGTGTCTTCCTGCAGCCCTGAGCTGCCCTCCTGGTAGGACGCGCTCTGCAGCTGCAAGGCTGGCCACCTGGGCCGGCGGCCCTGTTCAATAGCTGGATATCCTGTTCTGCTTTTTCTGCTGCTGAGCTGTCCAGGATGATCGCCTGGGAAGTGAATTGTGACTTTCCAGGGTTTTAAGCTTGCCAAGATTAGTTAGGAAAACACAGTTTGGGGTTATACAAATTCCAAATCTTCTGGCACTCTTATTACCTGAAATTTGAGAGAAGGAAAAAGTATTGGTGGGAGTTGTGAGCATAACTGTCTTCTAAAGCAAGGATTTTTGTTGAAAAAAAGATAAATTATCAGTGAGTATATTTTGTATGCAAAACACAGGGGCCCTATTGAATTTTTTTAATTATACATTTAAAAATTATGAGGTCCCTCTGAGCTGTGTGGAGTAACATAAGGTAGAAATTGCTCTCCAGAGGTAGTTTGGCAAAACAAATGCTGAATGTTAGAATTAAAAGACATCTTTGAGTTTTGGTTGAATAGTAAATGGACTTAGGTCTTAGAAGGATAGTCTGACTTTGAAATTGTGTTGATATTCCAGGAAAAAAAGGAAAAGAAAAAAAATGTTTTGAGGGGAACAGTTGCTTGTATGCTCTCCTACCTGCAGCCCTGGTCCTTCTCATGGATGTGCTATTGCTGAATAAATTCAAGTGACAGTTGGTTTGAGAAGACCCTTAGATCCCACAACATCAAAAAGTCTCCTTCAGCCTCACTTGAAAAGTGAGGATAAAGTCCTGAATCTATTGTGTCAGAAGATCAAGTCTGATAAAATTGTTTGTACTTAATATATATAGACTATTGATGGCCCTGTTTGTAGCTGCCTCTTAGGGAACAATGTTTTCATTCAGTTTCAAATCATGTTTTGAAGTCCTGAGCTTTCTCACTGACAAGTCTAAATTTTTATATTTGCTTTAAGATAGACTATTTCTTTCTCTATTTCTTTGATTTGGGGAGGGTCATTAATGAATGAAATCATTATCTCTGCCTTGAGGATGTCAGTTTATTCAGTTACTTGGATCTGTTTGGAAAAAGAATATCATTTTCTCACAAGGTTAAATCATTGATACCAGATCTTGTCATAATCAGAATATTTAGCATGAATAGAGCTTAATAATTTAAAAATTACTAGTATGGCATTTTAAAAGTGAAAGAATATAAACATAGCATTGAATAAAGAAAATACATTAACCTCCCCCCCACCACCTTTTTTTAATCATCCCCATCCCTGCTGCTTTCCTACAGCTGCACACTCTGTTTCTGTGCTGAGAAATTTCAAGGAAAAGCTCTGAGTGGGTGTTTATGGGAGGATTTTCTTCCCCTTCTTGATCATCACTTCACTTTTTGCTGTGCTCAGTGAGAATCATAATGACTAATATTTTGAGAGATATATAAATATCAAGAAACCAAGAATTCACTAAAGGCTGATATTAATTTGGAAGTCTGCAGTTTTACATGTGAGTCAGATAATCTGAAATTCATCTAGACCTTGCAGTTCACTTTGCCATTTCTAAACATAGAATATGAAAACCAAATTGTGGTGGGAAAAAAAGCATTTTAGTTTTCATAGATACAAAGAGGAACAGTGATTACTTACCACCACCAAACTTGATAAACTTAATTCTGAAACTAGGATATTGGCCTTCAATATTCTTTCCACTAAATTCACCATTATCATATGGAAGACTAAAATATCTAAGCATTTTTATGGATTTTTATTTTTCCACTATTTTAAGATCTATAGTTATAATTGAAATTTACTGTGATTGTAATATATTGGCATCAAAAATTATTTTTCATATCTACACCTAAGTGTATATTTTGAAAAGTTAGTATGTAAATGTAAACTTCTTAAAGACTCTTGCCAAGAATGAAGTTTTACATCCTATCATTCAAACTATGTGTAAGGTTTGCTCAGATTTTCATTTTAAATTTTGAGGAACTGTTTTTTATATGTAAGAATGTATATATAAACACACAGACAATCATGTGTGTATAAATGTATGAAAGAAACTGAGTCTGGACCTTCAAAGAGGTCAAGTTTTTAAAAATTCATATTTTGATTTTATGTACAGCTGCAGTTTCCCCTCTTCAGTTTTTGGTAGGGCTGCATCTTCTGTTTTTAGTGAAAGCAAAACAAAGTTTATGGTGAGTCTGAATGTTACTTTTCATTTAGTCTCTAATTAGGAAGAGTGTAGATGTGTATGTTTATCTACCAATATAATTAACCATGATATTAGTTTCCAAGGTGAATCTCAATTTTTGAATAGAACAGTCTTAGTTTTACTTATGTTTTCTAATAAAGAGGATTAGTTTTAGAATAACAACACTAATACAGGTGATATTTGCTCAACATGAATGTAGTATGAGTAATATAAGTCACTATGTCTTGGAAACCTAATTCCTTACATACCATTAAATAATTTAAATGGAATGATCTTTGATTGTCTTGCTTCATTCATTTCATTCATCCATTCAGCAAATCTTTATTGTCCAAAAAAGATTACTTCAGTTTGCTCAAACCACAACTATGGTTATTGTTTGACCATAATCACAGAAAAATTTTGTGACTAGCTTTATATTAAAATCTAATGTATTGCTTATCCTAAATTGTTGACATTATGAAGCTAAGAAAAGCAGACTATTTTTGGATTGACTGTGGATGGTATCTACATATTTAAGGCACAAATATTACAAACCATGTATCTAATAAGGGATTAATAACCAAATATATGATACATAAGGAACTCATACAGCTCAACAGCCAAAAACCAAATAACCCAGTTTAAAAATGGGCAATGGGCCTGAATAGACATTTCTCCAGAGAGGACATACAAATGGTCAACGGGTATATGAAAAGATGTTCAACTCCACTAGTCATCAGTGTCAAATCCAAGTTGCAATGTGATTTCAGTTCGTACCTGTTAGGTTGGCTATTATTAAAAACTCAAAAGATTGCAAGTGTTGGTAAGAATATGGAGAAAGGGTAATACTTATAGAACATTAGTGGGAATATAAATTGGTACAACAATTATGGAAAATGCTATAGAGTTTCCACAAAAAATTAGAAATAGAACTGCCATAAAATCCAGCAATCCCACTTGTGGGTATATATAAACAAAAAAATTGAAATCAGGATCTTGAAGAAATGTCTGCTCTCACATGCTCACTGCAGCGTTATTAACAATAACCAAGAGGTGGAAGCAACTTAAATATTCATGAGCAGATTAATAGATAAAGAAAATTTGGATATATATATATATATATATATATATATATATATATTACTCAGCCATAAAAACAAAATTCTGTTATTTTTGACAACATAGGTGAACCTGGAAGACATTATGCTATGTGAAATAAGACAAAAAAGACAAATGCTATATGAACTTACAATGTATGGAAAATTAAATTGAACTCACAGTAACAGAGACTAGAATGGTGATTTAGCCAGCCTTTAGGCGTGAGGAAAACGAGGATAAGTCGATCAAAGCTAAAACCTTTCAGTTATAAGATGAATAAGTTCTTGACACCTAATTACAGCATGTTACTATGTAAAAGGACATTTTTATAAAAAATAAATATGCATTTTTAGGCTTGAAGCATTGGGTAAGACAGCAGAAAATCTAATACAAAATAGTCCTTAATTTCAACTTCAATTTTTTTTATAAGCAAGATTGTTTAATAGTGAAATAAGAGGGCAAAATATTAAAATAGATTTATATGAGTGAAAGGAAATGTAAAAAGAAGTCATCACAAGAGTTTTCATTTGGAATGAAAATTATTACCAAGGATTTGTCCTTGTCTCATTTCTTATTTTATTAAATTCATGACATTATTGAACATTTTGTCCTATTCCCCTGACATCCTACTGAGTGAAAAATGATAGAGCTCAGCTAATGATTTGATTATGGTATAGTATTGTATCTGATATGTCAAGATTAATGTTAACATTGCTACAGAATTTATGTATTTGTAGACAGTATTTAATTTTTGGAAAGAAATCTTTTATCAAAATTATTAATCATTTATTATTGTCAACACAACTGTGTGACAGGTTTCATTACACTACAGTAAAAGATGTTGAATGTAAAATCTCTTTCTAGCCTGACTGTCATGCAACACTCAAAGCATTTGAGGAGAAGCAAGTTTTATCTGTCTTTTCACAAGGATTTACACCATCATCAATTTTGTATAAAGAGAACCCTTGTGTCTGTGGAGAAAAGATGCCTGCAGGTAAAATGTGCATCAGGGTAAATGTGTCTCCATGAGATCACTGGGGCCAGGAGTCAGGTTACTAATCTCCTTTTATTAATTTTGATAATTAATAGAATGTAATTTTTAGAACAATTTAAATTTGACAGAAAATTGAGCAGAGAATTCCCTTAACTCCCGCTTACCCCAGCTTATAGATTCCCCCTATTTTTCTTTTTTTTTTTTCATTAAAATGTTTTCTTGGAGTTTAGTTGATTTACAATGTTATGTTAGTTTCAGGTATACAGCAAATGAATCAGTTATATATATCCTAATATCCACTCTTTTTTGGATTCTTTTCCCATGTAGATCAAAGTATTGAATAGAGTTCCCTCTGCTATACAGTAGGTCTTTGTTATCTATTTTATATACAGTAGTATGTACATGTCAGTCCCAATTTCCCAGTTTAACCCTCCCCCTTTCTTTCCCACCTAGTAACCGTATCATATATTATTTGTCTTTCTCTGACTGACTTTATCAATCTGACAGTCTCTACATCCACCCATGTTGATGCAACTGGCATTATCTCATTCTTTTATATGGCTAATATTCATACCATGTCTTCTTTATCTATTCCTCTGTCAATGGATATTAGGTAGCATCCAGGTCTTGGCTGTTGTAAATAGTATTGTAATGAACATTGGGTGCATATATCTTTCCAAATTACAGTTTTTTTCACCAAATATATGCCAAGAAGTGGGATTTCTTTATCAGATTATACTTCTATATTAGTTTTTTTAAAGACACCTTCATACTGATCTCCAAAATGGTTTTACCAATATACATTCCCACCAAAAAGGTGGAAGAGTTTCTTTTTCCCAATGCCCTCTTCAGAATTTATTGTTTGTAGATTTTTTGATGATGGCCTTTCTGACTAGTGTAAGATGATACCTCATTATAGTTTTGATTTGCTTTTCTCTAATAATTAGTGATATTGGGCATCTTTTCATGTGCTTTTTGGCCATCTGTATATCATCTTTGAATAAATGTCTGCTTAGGGCATCCACCCATTTTTCGATTGGGCTGTTTGTTTTTTTGATATTGAGCTGAATGAGCTGTTTGTATTTTGGAGATTAATCCTTTGATGGTTGCTTCATTTGCACATATTTTCTCTCATTCTAAGGGATGTCTCTTTGTTTTGTTTATGGTTTTCTTTGCTATGAAAAATGTTTTTAAATTTAATTAGGTCCCATTTGTATCCTTGCAATGTTACCAAATTCATTGATGAGCTCTAATAGTTTTTTGGTAGCATCTTTAGAATTTTCTATGTATGGTATCATGTCATTTGAAAAGAGGGGTAGTTTTTCTTTTTCAAGTTGGACTTCTTTTGTTCTTTTTCTTCTCTGATTTCCATGCAGGTCTTCCAAAACTATCTTGGAAGGGCTAAGACTTCCAAAACTGTGTTGAATAAAAGGGGTGAGAGTGGACATACTTGACTTGTTCTTCATCTTAGAAGAAGCATTTTCACATTTTCACAATTGTGAATAATGTTAACTGTGGGTCTGTCATATATGGACTTTATTATGGCTAATTTAGTCTCCCTCTGTGCCCAGTTTCTGAAGAGTTTTTATCATAAATGAGTGTTGAATTATGTCAAAAGCTTCTCTGCATCTATTGAGATGATCTTATGGATTTTATCCTTGAGTTTTTTAGTGTGGTGTATCTCACTAATTGATTTGCATGTACTGAAGAATCCTTGTATCAAAAAATTCTTAAAGAGATGGGAGTACCAGACCACCTTACCTGCTTCCTGAGAAATCTGTATGCAAGTCAAAAAGCAACAGTTAGAACTGGACATAGAACAACAGACTAGTTCCAAATCAGGAAAGGAGTATGTCAAAGCTGTATATTGTCACCCTGCTTATTTAACTTATATGCAGAGTACATCATGAGAAGTGCTGGGCTGGATGAAGCACAAGCTGGAATCAAGATTTCTGAGAGAAATATCAATAACCTCAGATAGGCAGATGACACCACACTTATGGCAGAAAACGAAGGAGAACTAAAGAGCCTCTTGATGAAAGTGGAAAAGGAGAGTGAAAAAGTTGGCTTAAAACTCAACATTCGGAAAACTAAGATCATGGCATCCAGTCCCATCACTTCATGGCAAATAGATGAGGAAGCAGTGGAAACAGTGACAGACTATTTTTGGGGGCTCCAAAATCACCGCAGATGGTGACTGCAGCCATGAAATTAAAAGACACTTGCTCCTTCGAAGAAAAGTTATGACCAACCTAGAGAGAATATTAAAAAGCAGAGACATTGCCAACAAGGGTCCATCTAGTCAAAGCTGTGGTTTTTCCAGTAGTGATGTATGGATGTGAGAGTTGGACTATAAAGAAAGCTGCGTGCCTAAGAATTGATGCTTTTGAACTGTGGTGTTTGGGAAGACTCTTTGAGTCCCTTGGACTGAAAGGAGAACCAACCAATTCATCCTAAAGGAAATCAGTCCTGAATATTCATTGGAAGAACTGATGCTGAAGCTGAAACTCCAATACTTTGGCCACCTGATGCGAAGGACTGACTCCTTGAAAAAGACTCTAATGCTGGGAATGATTGAAGGCAGGAGGAGGAGATGACAGAGGATGAGATGGTTGGATGGCATCACTGACTCACTGGACATGAGTTTGTGTAAACTCTGGAAATTGTTAATGGACAGGGAGGCCTGGCATGCTGCAGTCCATGGGATTGCAGAGTCAGACACAACTGAGTGACTGAACTGAACTGAATTGGATCCCTGGGATAAATCCTACTCGATCATGATGTATGATCCTTTTAATGTATTGTCAGGTTTTGTTTGCTAGTATTTTGCTGAGAATTTTTGAACCTAAGTTCATCAGTGATGTTGGACTATAGTTTTCTTCTTTTGTGGTATCTTTCTCTGGTTTTGGTATCAGAGTGATGCTAGCATTGTATAATTAGCTTGGGAATGTTTCTTTCTCTGCAAATTTTTGGAATAATTTCAGAAGCATAGGTGTTAATTTTTCTCTAAATGTTTGATAGAATTTACCTGTGAGGTCATCTGGTCCTGGACTTTTTGTTTGTTGAAAGTTTTCAAATCACAGTTTCAATTTCAGTATTTGTGATTGGTTTGTCCATATCTTCTATTTCTTCCTGGTTCAGTTTTGGAAGTTTGTACCTTTCTAAGAATTTGTGCATTTCTTCTAGGCTCTCCATTTTGTAGGTTGTAGAGTTGTTTGTGGAGAAGGCAATGGCACCCCACTCCAGTACTCTTGCCTGGAAAATCCCATGGATGGAGGAGCCTGGTAGGCTGCAGTCCATGGGGTCGCTGAGGGTCAGACATGACTGAGCGACTTCCCTTTCACTTTTCACTCTCATGCACTGGAGAAGGAAATGGCAACCCACTCCAGGGTTCTTGCCTGGAGAATCCTAAGGACGGGGGAGCCTGGTGGGCTGCCGTCTATGGGGTCACACAGAGTCGGACACGACTGAAGTGACTTAGCAGCAGCAGCAGAGTTGTTTGTAGTAGACTCTTATGATCCTTTGTATTTCTGTGGTATCAACTGCAACTTCTTTTTTCATTTCTAAATTTATTGATTTGAGCATTCTTTGTATTTTAGCAGGGCAAGAAAAAAATCTTTTAAGTGTTAAAAATTTTTTTGACAGTTGCTTTTGTACATATTAATTTATAAAGTATATTCCATATCTATTGGTTTGAAAATAAGTTCTTTTTTATGTTAAACTCACCAACAAGGATGTGTCTACTTAACATCCAATATGCCAGTTAAAGATATTAACTAAAAACCTGCAATATTTTTAGTACAGCCCTATCCTTAGAGTAAAATTCTAAACTGAGATGTAGTTTTTCACCCTGATTACTTTAGTAGTTGGTAACAATTGTTATATAATTGTAATGACATGCCTCTTAGCAAATTCACTCTTTTTTAATGTATAGAGTAAAACAAATAAGTAGATAGCAGAAACAAAAGGAATCTTCTTGGAAATCTAAATATTAAAAAGAAAAAAAAAAAAACTTAATTTAACCACAGGGAATAATTTATGCACTGGGAAAATTGGGTTGAAAAAATGAAAATTTGTATATGAAAGCCAGTTTTTAATGAGTACGAGCATAAAAATCTATAGAATACACACAAGATACCAATTCAAGTTTTAGTTAAATTCTTTTGAAAAGAGATCATCTTGATTAGATTTAAGAAAATGACCCAACAGGGAAATTATGTGTATATATTCTGAAACAATAATTTATGTTAAATGACTTTCTGTATGACATGAGAATAAGTTAAGCTAGGGGATTTGAGATTTACATTGAGCGTGTACTTGTTCTGATTTTGTTTTTCCAGTTGATGACTTCCTAATGTGGCAAGTCCTAAATCTCTTCTTAAGAAGAAATGTTTCCTGTGCTTAATTGTAAAGTGAATTCTCCTTTCCCTATAAATATCAAATGAAATGGATGACAATGGAAAAAGATATAAACAGTTTTCTTGCTATAAATAAGCAGTTTATATAAAAAATATACTATTAGCAAAAGCTTGCTTTAACTTAATAAAAATTGAGGATCAGTGCCTAATCTAAATACTAGATAAACACTGGATTTTGCAGAAAATGGGAAAACACCATTTACTAAAATGACAATTCCATAAAATTTTCCAAGTCCATTGTGAATGATTAACCTAGACTGATACATCAATTGCTATACCTTCCCTCAAAGATCAACCATAGCATCTGAACACTATTTCACGTCATTCCCTGAGGGCCATGATCTATCTTGAGGTGTACTCACTTACAATCTGCTCTTCCCCTCTTATTTATGATTTAATTCTGGCATATTAATTTCATCATGGATATATATTCTTTCTTCGTTAACTCTTGGAGCTCTCTCAGGGTTTTAGTTTAACATTGCTACTAGCTCTTATGTTCCCAACTCCACATTCAACTAGTCAAAGACTCAGGGTGCTTTTCCTTCTGAGTATTTGCAGAACTTGCCTTCTGTTCTTCTCATTACCACTAGTTTCTTAGTTCACAATTTCATCTTCTCTTACTTCAAATATTACAACACTCTGCTCACTAGTTTTCTTGCCAAAATCCTTCTCAACATTTAATCTATGCACTATGCTTTTCTAGAGTAATCTCTCTGAAAGAAAACATTTATTAGGTTCCTGCTTAAAAAAATTTGAAACTTTCCTAAGCTTTTTGAATATCATGCAGACTCCACTGCATTTTTTGTGGCCTGGCTCTGGCCTTATCTGTTTATGACTGTCTCCAGAAGGAACACAATACTCCCGCCATACTGAGCTACTTTCTCTTCTTTGAACATGTTTCATAACTGTGTGCCTTTGCAATTGTTGTCTTTTCTGCTTAAAATAGCCTTTGTTTATCTGCGAGAAATTTAAATACATTCTTGAAAAGTAGAAAAATAAAATTCTAAATTATGTATCTCATTTCACTTGAAAACAAATTTTTAACTAAATTATTGCTTTCAAAAATTGTACAGTCAGAAATAAAACCAGAAATAAACATGGTTGCCTAGCATATTGCAGCAGAAGGCATATAGTTGATTTGGGCTAAAAATTAATATTAAGGGATTAAACAATTAAGTGTACATATTACTTGGAAAATGGTTAAAGTAAAACTGTTAAAGTAAAACCAACAGGCCCATTACACAATGCTTCAATATCTCTAACACTGCTTATTCAGTGTTATGTAAGATGGTGAAGTCTTAATTTGTTTCAATAAACAATTCATGAATCCACCATGATGTCAACATATCAAAGCTGTAGGAGTGATTTCTTACCATACCAAGGTTAAAAGAATATCTTCATTAATAACAGTAGTAAAGTTAGTCATTAATTAATATGAAATACTTAAAGAGAAAACCAAAGATCTTAACTGTATAGTCATAGTTATATAAAAGCTATACGTTAGCAGGAATAATTTCAGAAGGTTTTGCCATTTATAAAATCATTTTGTAGTTTTGTAGTTCAAATACACATACATTAGAAATATTTTACTTCAGGAAGCTCTGGAAACAATGTTTTGATATTTTATTTCATTTCAGTTATTCTTCTCATGGATTATTTTTATACTTATTAAATTCAGAGTCAAAGAATCAAGTCTAATAACATTTTTGTGTTTTCTATTCTGTTAATAGAGACAATTACAGGTTATTACCTAGTGGAATTCTGGTTTCTAATATTCAAGAGAACATTTTGTGTCTAAGAGACTGAGAATGATAGAGAATCTAGATATTCTTTCAGCTCACTAAGTCTGCACATTAAATAATCATGAAGCCATTTAAAACCACCAATGGGTTTTTTCATAAAATGCCACTTTCAAGTGTCTGTTCTTCCTTCCTTCCATTTTACAGAATTAGCACATACCCTTTTGTTCTGGCCTTCGTATTTCATTGGCCCCAAGTGTAACTCAGATATCACACCTATTTTAGCTAAAACATGAGACTATTCTGTAATGTGAGTAAACTCAGATTGTTAAGTAGCTCCTATTACAAAAATTCCTGCTTTGCTATTTTTCTCAGGGATAGCAAGAGTTGTTAGCATTCCAAAAGAAAAAGAAACCATAAGGGGAAAGGGAACTAGTCCATCGTGTTTTTTAAGACTAGTGTGATGAAAAGGAAACAGTTTTTACTTGACTTGTTGAATGGATCATTTTTGTAAATCATTTGAATGATCTCAATGCATATTGAATACATACATAATGTATATATTCATTTTTGATGTATCATTTTAGGAACTTAGAATTTAAAAGTTGAAATAATTGCAAATATAGGGCAAAATAGGTGATTTAGAACATTTCTTCTGAAAGGCTTCCCACCCTATGCTTCACCTTACATGAATTCTAGACTAAAAGAGACTCTGTTGATTTTACTTGGATTATTTATGGCAACACAATCTGTGTCTGACTTCTTTGGGTGGAGAAGTGTTTGAGGAATATTTTTTATTAAAGTTTTAAAATTGCCGTATCATCCTTCTCTTTTTTCCATCTAATATAAACACTTGTATTCATACCACATCAAATAGGGCCTAAAGTTCAGTATCTCAGAATGAGATAGCTGCTGGGCCGCTGCTAAGTCGGTTCAGTCACGTCCAACTCTGTGCGACCCCATGGACAGCAGCCCACCAGGCTCCTCCATCCATGGGATTTTCCAGGCAAGAGTACTGGAGTGGGGTGCCATTGCCTTCTCTGCAAAGTGAGATAGAACTGTCCTTAAAAATAAAAATAGTACTCACTGTAGGATATACTATGTATATATTTACTTATTTGCTTGTTTTGCTTTTATTAGATGAAATAGGATCACCGAGGGCCTATGCCATGAGCAAGCAGTCTGTCCTAGTTATTCTTTCGTGGGCACCTTGGGTAGTTGCCTTAGGTGGAGAGGAGAGAGGTGCAATGGCTTCCAGAGAGTTGAAAGGGTTCAAACAACTTCCAGCGAAACCTCCTAGGATGTAATTTATATGCATAGAAAATCCACATCATTTTTCTAAAAGACCAAAATGTACAACCTATCCCCTAACATATTTTAAAGCATTATTTATTATCATAGATGTTAGAAAAGGAAACACTTATACTATCGTTTTCCCAGATGTATATTTTTTCAAGATACCCTGACAACTTTGCCTAGTAGGACTCTCAGTGATTCCAAGGTGATATTTTTAATCATCAACTTGAAAAAAAAATTAAATTGCTCATGCTAAGCTGCTTCAGTTGTGCCTAACTCTTTGCGACCCTATGGGCCATAGCCTGCCAGGCTCCTCTGTCCATGGGATTCTACAGGCAAGTATACTGGAGCGTGTTGCCATTTCCTTCTCCAGGGGATCTTCCTGACCCAGGGATTGAACCCACATCTCTTGTGTCTCCAGCATTGGCACCATCAGGGAAGCACCATCATTTAGCAGAACTCTAAATAATACCAAGGTGGTTTTTTTAATCATCAACTGGAAAAAAATTTAAATAAGCATTGTAAGTTTTTACCCTGATATCTGTAATTAATCTCTCAACTTTACTGAAACCAGTTTATCTAAAATAGTCTTCTGTGCTGATAGTCTTCAACATTTGTAGGGCAGAATAACTCAAATTCCTTTGTTTTCTCTTCCAGTCAAATTTCTTGAAATTATTAGTTTTGAGTATCTTTCTTCTTTGAATTGTATATATATATCTTACCATATTTTAAAGTTCAGAGTATCTACATT
>SJYT01076015.1:88626-109897 GCA_006410635.1 Cephalophus harveyi
ATTATTATTTTGTTAAGAAGTATTATTGAATTATATATAGATCAATCAGTTATTCAGTTATAACCTTGTACTGCAAGTACCGAGCGCTGCATCATTCTAATGAAGTAGTTTAATCTTAAATATAATTTATTTCCTTGTTTTCTTTAAATTGATTAAAAGTTTAAATGTACTTCTTATTTGTTTATGTACTCATATTAAATACATTTACTATTCCTGCATTTAACTGATATCTTTTGAAGGTTAGTTATATCACTATTCTAGGCATTTCCACAGAGTAATTTGAGGAGAGAGTATGTAAGCGTTACCAAGGAAAGTTAACTTGAAATCAAGTTGCCTGTTATTTTGTGGTGCAGAAACTGGAAAACCAAGATATATGGTTCTTTTGTCCATTTGCACATTTTTCTATTGGTAATGAGATATATTGGGTTTGGATTAAAGAATTGGACTGCTTAACATTAAAAAGAAATATCTTAAATCCATGCAATTAAATGTTCTCAAGTTGTTTACTAGAATTTGACAAACCTTGGATGTGATGTTTATCTTCTTATATGTGGAAATAATGTTTTAAAAGGCTGATTCAGAACAATTGTAGATTAAACACTTTTCCTACTAGGAATTCCAACTTCATAAGAAGTTAAATCACAGTGTAAGTTGTTAGTTATTGTAAGTTGTGTCGGTTACTATATTCCAGACAGCATGTCCTCTATTGAAACCACTTCTGAAAAGAAGAGCTCACTTTTATGGCTACCTAACCTATTCTGCAATATCAAATCCATCTCACAGAAGCTAAAACTCAAGTGAAAAATAAAATGACACAAAGAATACTTCAGAAATTGAATTGTGTCAAAGCTACTCAAGTGTATGTGTGTATCTCTCTGTGTGTGCATTATAGATAGAAAATTCCTGTTTGGTACTGGGCTGTAACCTCCCACAGAGTCTGAATTTAGCTCTTAACTGGGAAAGAAATAGGAGACAAAAGACACAAGTCTAAAACAACAAACATTCACATAAATATCAAAGTTAAGACCTTGGGGACTTTCACATTTTTACAAAAGTATGCCTGCTATTTGTTATTATCTTAGGTTAATTCAAGTTTCTTTAAAAGTTTTTTGAATTTCTATAGGGGTGAGTGTGTGTGTGTGTGTAAATGTGTGACATATATCTCATCGGACAACCCACTAAATTCTCCTTAGAGCTTAATTTACATGTTCTGCATTATTTCAATCAACAAAAAAATAAGAGTGGAACTAAACTGATCTTAATTCATGAGTGAAAGTTCAACTACTGACATAACAATACATCCAGTAAATACACATCCAAGACAAAGTCTAAGCACTTGAAAGTTAATGTTATATATATATATGTTTGTTAGACTTCAGTGTTGGGTAGACATACTGAAAGTTTTTATAATGGAATACACATACAAACACATAAACATATACACACGCACACATACTCTTGCATGTTTAGAATAAGCTCCCAAAATTCAGATGAATTTCTTAATGAAAAATTCTCAACTCAAATATACTGAACTCAAGTATTAACATGTTTCTCTTTTCTATGACTAAATATCTATGTAGAGTATAGAAACAATATTGTACTTATTTTTTTGTGAGATTTAACACCCTGAAAAAATATTGGAGAAGACCTAAATTCTTTCCTGCATTTAAAATTTGTGAGACCAATTTTATGCCACGTAAGATTCAATTTCACAGTCTCAGATGCCCCCGAAATGTTTTAGAGATTCATCCCCTGAACAAGACATATTGTCTGTCCTCACCAGTGACAGTTTCATGCTCAAATATTAAATATTCTCAGACAAAATAGTAACAACAGTATTTTTCAAGCAGCTATAAAATACTTGATTTTCTCACAAAGAATCAATTGTGACATTTAGGAGTCTTTATAGTCAAGCCATGCTATTGTACAGTTAGTTATAGTCTTTTATGTTGAAACTAAATCTCTTTTTTTCTGTGTCCTCTGTAGAAAGAAAGTTTCTGACAATGGTAAACTCTAAATGTATTTTTTGAATGAATAAATGAACAAATAGCCAATTAAGTGTTTTGCTTGTGAACCTCTGTTGGCCAATATTTAACTATAAACATAAATGGAAGTTTCTCATTTTCCATATTTTCATTGCATTGAGCTCTGTTGTAACATATTAAATATAACAGAGCAGGATACTAAACCTGAAAATTTCATGTGTAAAATACAGATCCTCAATTTTTTTTGCTGCCCCCCAACTCATAAACTCCTATTTGCCCTTTCCTGGTCTCCCTCTAGACTTACTCTTTCTAGCCCAAGCCTTTCTTGTGCAATGACTTTCAGGCTCCTGACCTGAAACTTGCTTTACCAGGGATTCTGTTTCCCTTTCTGATTGCACTTACTCCTTCAATCTAAGTATCAAGTGTCTCCAAGCTTAAAGCAACAGATCTGACGTGCTTACACACTTTGCTGCCTGTCCTTCTTCACTTTTTATACCTCAACTAGATCCAGATTTCTCCCTCATTATCCCATTTAAGCTATTTGTATAGCTTCATTACAGACCACTCTATGGTACATTTTCCAGTTTTTATCTTACTTGATTGCTCAGGGTCATTGACTGGATAAACAAAGACATTATTTTCCTTGTTGGAAACTTGCTCTCAGAAAAAACGTTTGGTCTCAGTTCAGTTCAGTTCAGTCACTCAGTCGTGTCCAACTCTTTGCGACCCCATGAATCGCAGCACGCCAGGCATCCCTGTCCATCACCAACTCCCGGAGTTCACTCAGACTCACGTCCATCGAGTCCGTGATGCCATCCAGCCATCTCATCCTCTGTCGTCCCCTTCTCCTCCTGCCCCTAATCTCTCCCAGCATCAGTCTTTTCCAATGAGTTAACTCTTCGCATGAGGTGGCCAAAGTACTGGAGTTTCAGCTTTAGCATCATTCCTTCCAAAGAAATATCAGGGCTGATCTCCTTCAGAATGGACTGGTTGGATCTCCTTGCAGTCCAAGGGACTCTCAAGAGTCTTCTCCAACACCACAGTTCAAAAGCATCAATTCTTCGGCGCTCAGACATTTGGTCTAGGTGCTTTTAATTTGCTAGGTATGGCTTTTCAAGTTTGTGTAAACTCCTCATTTCATGTATTCCTTCAATACTATTCCTTTCCCTTCCCCACCAGAGTACTGCGGGGAATAGTCTCATAAATAGGATCATGAGTCTTCATTTCTTGTCATCTGACAAACTCTCTTTGTGAAGGCTTCCATACTGACGACAGCTTCCATTGCCCCTGAAGGGAAGGTTGACTTCCTTAAAAATTTTAAATTTCAAGGCCAGAGTTCCTTCCTGGGACATATGGGGCAAAGTGGAGTCTTAGAGTCCCAGAAGTATCTTTCGGCCAATTGCTTTAGCTTCTCAGAGGTAGATACTACAGTTCTCCTAAATCTAACTGGCTTGCCTGAACACTTCATGTTCTTGACATTTTTTTCCTACTCAAGTATATAAGATTCAAAACAGAAATTAAAAATCCTGATTTTAAATTAAGTCTATCAATATTCAGTTCAGTTCAGCTCAGTTCAGTTGCTCAGTCGTGTCCGACTCTATGCGACCCCATGAATTGCAGCACGCCAGGCCTCCCTGTCCATCACCAACTCCCGGAGTTCACTCAGACTCACGTCCATCGAGTCAGTGATGCCATCAAGCCATCTCATCCTCTGTCGTCCCCTTCTCCTCCTGCCCCCAATTCCTCCCAGGATCAGAGTCTTTTCCAATGAGCTAACTTTAGGATTTTTTAATTCCATTTTATAAATAACAGTAAAACTTAAAGTTTTAATTGAATGAACATAAGCATAGATTGGAGAAGGCAATGGCACCCCACTCCAGTACTCTTGCCTGGAAAATCCCTTGGACAGAGGAGCCATGTGGGCTGCAGTCAATGGAGCAGTAAGGGTCAGACACGACTGAGTGACTTCACTTTCACTTTTCACTTTCATGCATTGGAGAAGGAAATGGCAACCCACTCCAGTGTTCTTGCCTGGAGAATCCCAGGGACGGGGGAGCCTGGTGGGCTGCCATCTAAGGGGTCGTGAAGAGTCGGACACAACTGAAGCAACTTAGCAAGCATAGATTATGTTACATTTATATAATTTTTTTATTTTCAAAGGATATCCTCACATCTAGTCAAATTCTTCTAACACCACCATATAGCTTTATCATTATTATTTATTGTAGGAAACTTAGGCTTCTAGAAGCTTGGAGGCTTGCCAAGGTCCACACTAGACAGTGACAGAGCAAGACTTAAAATATTTAGGAAAAATTAAATATCCCTGCATAAATATTACACAGTCTATAATTGTTACTAATCACAAATTAATCAAATTCTGTACCATACCAATCACAAATTAATCAAATCCTGTACCATAACTAAGAATACATTTCCTTAAAGATGTTACAAAGAAGGAAACATTGTTTCTTAATTTTTTTTAGTAACTGGTCCATTTTTTTTGATAAGAGTAATAATTTAGCTCTAAGGCATAAGAAAAAGTGAAAGATTAAAGATGTAAATCAAAGACCATGTATCACCTATAACTTAAGTTTTTTATTCTAGATAATCAATAGTATGTATGCTTTTTTTTTTTTCATGAGATTCAAAATAAATACAAGCTGGACAATATGTATCTAAAATTGGAAATAGACAGACCTTTATTTACTTTTTTTTCTTAAAGGATTAAAAAGCTCCTTCTCTAAGATTCAGAGAAGTTTTCTGACCCTAGTGGCTTTTGCCCAATTTGCTCATACGGCGATGGCCTTTTGACATTTGCCTTAAGTGCCTTCGATGATCTTGCCATCCATTCCACAGGTTTAAACTCCAAACACGTGGTTTGCCAGTGTCCTGCTACCAACCAACCAGGAAACATAATCTCTGAATGAGTCAGGAGCCAAGACCCCAGCAGTTCTTCAGAGTTATGCTGGGATGAAAGTCCCAGCTAGCAGTGAGAGGGCAGCAGCATTCCTCTCTGGCGCCTGCCGAAACAAATCTTAAGAACGGTAATGGCCTTGTTTTAGGGTTCTAAAACTATCAGTCTGGGATCAGCAGCCTGCTCTGAGAGGGTGGAGATGTCAAATTCCAGCTGTCACAACTCGCTTCTGTGAGAACCTCATGCTCAGCCAGTCTGAGACTGCGAAGACAAACTTGGTTACGACTAGGCACCACAACTCTTTTTATAGACAGACTAAACCCAAACCACAAATCTCCCTCTTGAAAACCCCAGCCCTTCCTTCCTAGTATGGAATACAAGGTCAACACAGGGTTATCTGTAGGTTGGGTGTGAGCACCCAAACAAAATATTTAGCCAACTGCATGACTAGTTTGTGGTTTCAGGTTTTCATTTCAAAATCTTTGCAGCCCATTAATCACTAACATGAGAGAGTCTTCATCAAGAAAGAGTTCATGCCCAGTTCACTCACTGGGCTACAGAATCAATGTTTGCATTTTCAAAGTACAAAGAGAAAAGCAATAATTGACCAAATTGTATCAAAGTATGCCTAGAATTTGGAACCTCCAAACAAAGATTTTCCTCTGGACAAGATTTTCATTTATCTACACATGACTCTACAGTAGTTACTTGGGTGATATTTGTTTTCATAGGGAGGAAAAGGTAAGGTTTCAGCTCCACGTGTGCTTTTCAAGAACCAGAACCATGACTAACGAGTTGCTCATCAACAGGAATAATAGCTGAGCTTCAAAAATTTAGCAACGTTTAGCTGGTTAGCTGCAGTGAACCTTACAATAAAAATATTTATGGGACCTGACTGGTCTCTGATTACACTCCTTAAACAGAATTTCCTAAATTATTATCAAGAGCAGTTAAGCAAGAGTTAAAAATAAATGAATTCTTAATAAGTGCAGTGGACTGTGATGACCTTTTACTTCTGTTAATGCTTTTAATCCTCAGAATACTATTATGAAGTGGCTATTTTTATAAGGCCTGTTTTATTAATGATAAATTTTAGGCCTAGAGAAGCTAAATAACTTGATCAAAGTATCACAGGTAGAAAGAAAAAAAAAAAAACACGACAGGATTCAACCTTGATGTTGTGATTTAAAATAATAGAAAGCAATATACAGAAGGCTATGTTTTTTTATTATGGAACTTAGTTTTTTGACTTCCCTCTCAAAATTTGAGAGGGAGCTGCTTATATATTGGGTATGTCTCTGAAATAATAGTATGTTTGGATTTTCAGTAACATTGCTCTTCCCATTATTATAATTTAACATTGTTGTCTGAGGGGTCATTTTATAAGTCAGCCACAGTGTTGATACCTTTGGTCAGTGTTTCAGATGATACATGAGGTTAGCAGTCAGAAGGCCTGGGTTTTAGATGCATCTCTGCCACAAAGTCTTGGTCCTTGAGGAATCACTCAACTGTTTTGATCTTGTTTCATCTCTCTTGTGATCATAAGGCTTGCCTTATTTTGCCTATTTGATGGAACCGCTTTATACAGTAGATATAAGAAATCTGTTAAAAGAATTGTGTCCATCACCATCAAATTCAAAGTCATCTAGATATTAGCCTATGATTTCTTTTAGAAGTTTTGTAGTTTTGCAATTTACATTTTAGCCTACAGTGAAGTTAATTTTTATGAAAAATTTAAACTTCTATATCTAGATTCTCTTTTTTTGCATAAGGATATTCAATCATTAGTATAATTTGTTGAAGAGACATTAATGTCTATGCTCTTTTTTCAAAGATAAGTTAACTGTATTTGGTAGATCCATTTCTGGACCCTCAATCCTGTCTCATTGATCAATGTCTAGTCTCTAATCAATCAATCAGTCAGCACTGCATCTTGATTACTGCAGTTTCATGGTAGGTCTTAAAAGCTCTTCAACTTTATTCTCCAGAATCTTGTTAGCTATTCTAGGTATTTTAAATATTCATATAAATTTTAGAATAAGGTTGTAAGTATCTACAAAATGGTTAGCTGAGATTTTGTTTTGGAGTATATTGAATCTATAGAACAAGATACAAAGAATTAATATTTTAACACTATCAAGCCTTTCAATCAATGAACATAAAATAGCTTCATTTATGCATATCTCTTTCATCAGTTTTATAGTTTTTGCATATGAATTCAGTACATACTTTGGTAGATACCTAAGTACTTTGTTTATAAATACTTATCTTACTTGTATCTGGGCTTCCCTGGTAGCTCAGCTGGTAAAGAATCCACCTGCACTTTGGGAGACCTGGGTTTGATCTCTGGGAGGATCCTCTGGAAAAGGGAACAGTTATCCACTCCTGTATTCTGGCCTGGAGAATTCCATGGACTGTATAGTTGCAAAAAGTCAGACACAACTGAGTCACTTTCAGTATTTCACTTGTTGATACTATTGTAAATGTCATCTCTTTCCCTACATTTCAAATTCTAGTTCTTCATTACTGGTACAGAGTAAAGCAAGTGACCTTTATATATTCACCGGTATCTTGCAGTCTTGCTATTCATTCATTATTAATTCAAACATTTTTTTTCTTTTTTATCAATTCTTTAGCATTTTCTACATATAAATATATGTTATCATATATAATTCTTTGCATACATTATTGGGGCCATCCCTGGTGGCTCAGTGGTAAAGAATATGCCTGCCAATGCAGAACACATGGGTTCGATCCCTGGATCGGGAAGATCCCCTGAAGGAGGGCATGGCAACCCATTTCAGTATTCTTGCCTGGGAAATTCCATGTACAGAGGAGCCCAAAGGGCTACAATCCATGGCATTGCAAAAGAGTCAGACAGACTTAGTGACTAAACAACAGCAAATATATTATTGGATTTAAAAGCTTTTATATTTTATTGAGGAATTTTGTTTCTATGTTCATGTAAGATATTAATTTGTAATTTTCCTTTTTTAGGATGTTTCTATTGTAGTATTTAAATGTATCCAAGAGCTAATTCTAGTGTAAATCAGGATGCTAAATCCAGTCAGCAAAACTAATTTATGCATGTAATCAAAAGCACATTTTAAGTAGTTTTTTATTCTCACTTGCTGATCCATATTAATGTTACCTCTATTTGGCATCTTCATCTCATTAGAACATAGCCAAGAACTTAAAGGCAAGTATAAAAGGTCTTTGATGGTTTACAGTGTATATATATTTATGAAAATACAGAGGAGATTCCCATCAGAGCTTATTTACTTCTTTTTTAAATTATTTATTTTTAATTTAAGGATAATTACTTTACAATATTGTGTTGGTTTCTGCCATATGTCAGTATGAATCAGCCATAGGTATACATATATCCCCTCCCTCTTGAACCTCCTTCCCACCTTTCACCCCATCCTACCCCTTTAGGTTGTCACAGACCATCAGATTTGAGCTCCATGCATCGTAATGCAAATTTCCACTGGCTATCTAATTTTCATATGGAAATGCATATGTTTCAATGACACAGCTTATTTACTTCTATTTCATATAGAGTATTAACAATCTTGGTAACATGACTTTTAAGTCCATAGAGGAGAAAACACAAATAATTTGATTGAGGCTAAGAATACCAAAAGAAATCTTAGTTACAGAAGTGAAAAGTTATAACTGCCAGTTTCAGAGCACTCACCACAAGAACAGCTGTCCCAAGAACACTGGTATAGGGATAAGATTAAAGACCTCTCCCATCTCATCAGACAGTAGAACTACTACTGGGTTGTAACTATACACGTTAATTGCTTTCACATTAGTGTCATTAAGTTCTCAAGAATAGCTGGAACTGCATCTCAAATGTTTTCATTCTGCATACCCATCCATTTCAGAAAAGATATATAAATGATGAAGTTGAAAAAAACTGCCATAAATGTGATAAACAACAACAACAACAAAAAATAAATTGTTATCTAATACTATTTCCTTTATCTTCAAAATACCCAGGCAGAGTACCATCTTCTCTATATTTCTGAATATAGTGTTTCTTCTGAGCCTTTTCTTTCTAAGGAAGCAAACTCAAATAAAGAATATAGGAATGAGTGGTGACAGGCCAAATAAATGTTACCATTCACCTTCCATTCACATGGGACCGAGTCATCTGAGTCAAGTTTTTGAGGCCATATTTGGTACTTGATGCCTTCACTTCTTTCCCTCTAATTTTCTGCTCAATCAACAGTGATCTGGGTGTTACCCTCTACTACTTAAGTAAACTTACTATTGATTCAAAGGCACAGTTTCTCATCAATCACTTGAACTGTGGAGGTATTCAACATTATTGACCACTTTCTTTCTTTAATGCCTTTTCCCCTTGGTTTCTTGGACATTAGACTGTCCTGGTTTTTACCTATACCTCTGGCCAAATCCTCTTGGTCATGTACACAATCTCTTCCTCTTACCCTAATTCATAGGTGTATACATCCCTCTTTCCTAGAATTTTATCCTCCCCAAATTAATTTTATCATGTCCCTCAACTCATTCTTCTAACAATATTCCCTACTGTATTCATTTTCTATTGCTGTTGTAATGATTTACTCCAAACTTTGTGGCTTAATACAACATGTGCTTATTGTCATAGTTCTGGAGACGAGAAGTCTGAAGTTGGTCTCACGGAGGTAAAATCAAGGTGTTAGCTAAGCTATGGTCCTTCTCCCTGCTCACTGCTCTGAGAGAGAAACCCATTTCCTGTCCTTTTCTAGCTTCTAGAAACTGCTTGAATTACTTGGCTCATGCTCCTTTATTCCAATGTGTGCTACTGCTAAGTTCCTTCAGTCGTGTCTGACTCTGTGCGACCCCATAGACGGCAGCCCACCAGGCTCCCCCGTCCCTGGGATTCTCCAGGCAAGAACACTGGAGTGGGTTGCCATTTCCTTCTCCAATGCATGAAAGTAAAAAGTGAAAGTGAAGTCGCTCAGTCATGTCGACTCTTAGCGACCCCATGGACTGCAGCCTACCAGGCTCCTCCGTCCATGGGATTTTCCAGGCAAGAGTGCTGGAGTGGGGTGCCATTGCCTTCTCCATTCCAATGTGTAGCATCTTGAAATATCTCTTTGATTTTTACGTCCTTTTCCTGCCTCAGTTTATTCATGTTAAGTACTCTTGTGATTACATTGGGCATATCAGGATAATCCAGAATAATCTCTTTATTTTAAGGTCAGTTTATTAACAACCTTAATTCCACAAACAGCCATCATCCCCCCTTAGCATATTGTATAGAATATCATAGGCTTCAGGACTTAGACATAGGAATCAGGACCAAGACATATTTGAAGAAGGCCATTTTTCTGCTTACCACACTTACTCCAAGACAAAAGTCTGGAGGTTTTCCTAGACTCCTGTTCTTTCTCAAATCTGAACACAGAGT
Organism: Cephalophus harveyi; assembly: GCA_006410635.1. Classification (NCBI taxonomy): domain Eukaryota; kingdom Metazoa; phylum Chordata; class Mammalia; order Artiodactyla; family Bovidae; genus Cephalophus; species Cephalophus harveyi. The sequence goes on from SJYT01076015.1 coordinate 98,951, forward strand.
GTTGCCAAGACTTCTCAGTGCTACGCTCGGATTTTTCATAAATCATCCTTTCCTCCACACAATCTCTGATTCTTTCTCAAACACAGAAGCTCATGTTGTTAGCACCGCTTAGTCAGGTAACAGAGGTACCCTTCTGCTTGCTCTCCTTGTGGTCAGTCTTACACCATCTTTGCTCCCATCATCCTAATATCCCTGTGTTTAAACCTCTGCCTTCTACTCTACAGGTAGATATATAATATAAATATTGATAGAGATATGTATTTTAAGATTCAGAGTTAACTATTTTATTTTCATTAAAAGCTTCTTTTAGTGGGTCTCTGCAGCTCAGACTCAGACAGTCATAGCTGAGACACACTCAAAGCACACATGCTTGTTTCCTGCAAATCTATCTGTGCTCATACCCTACACACTCTCTGCCACAGCATATTCTATTCAGTTCCTGATTAGGTGACGCTACTTGTGCTTTATTTTCTCAAGTACTTTCTGTATCTTCTATATCAAGTGCTTTCCCTCCCCTGTCATCTTCGTTTCTAGCTAGCACACTCATTATTCGAGACATAGCATGAACAAATCTTTCCTTAGAAAGACTCACCTGCCCTGCCTGGCTGGAGAGTTAGCCCTTAACTATGCTCAGAGAATAGTGCATTTCTAGCAGATACCCCCATCTACTGTGTTATGATCTGGTTTACTTATCTGTCTCCTTTATGATCTTCTTGAAAAGAGGAACTTTGACCTTCGTTTGGTACCATCAAAACTACAGAGTGATTGGTAGAAAGCAGATACACAGAAACTGCTTAATAAATGAATGAATACTGGGGATAGTAATCTATCCTAGGAGCTAAAGGAATACTTCGTATTGAGCTTTATGAGAACAGTACCAAAGTTACTCTATTCTTCTAGGTTTTCCCCAGGTAGAAGCAGAAATTCTAATTCTTGACATCCTAAGAACTGGATCAGCATGTAGTTGCTTTCTATAAGAGGAGGTCAGGAAAACATTTCTTCTAGTTCTTGTTTAGAGCCCTAGACCATAAAGTAGGCTTATGAAAAGTACCAAGGATGCATGCGCCAGATAAATGTTGCACAAGTTGAAATGACATTTCCTTCTCATCTCAATTCTTAATTGGCTGCTCATGGTCACTGGGGTGTTTATTCAGCCTCAAGGCTGGATTCATTCTGCTGCCATCTGTCTTAGTTATAAGTACACTACAAATTCCATATGGCTTCATAATTCCAGTGACCCTAAAGCATTCTCATATTTCTCAGGGCCAGTTGAGATAAATGACTTACTTCATTTGTTTTGGGTTTGGAATAACTAGGATATGAAATTAATAGTACTGAAAATCTCTCAAAATGCTTTTCTTTTAGTAGGGGGAGATATTTTGGACAATTGGCATCGCTGTCACATCTTCTCACATATCACATCTTCTCTATCCTCTGAATGGAGAAGACATCTCTGTTCTTAATGTAATGAAAAGTGGATTACATTTTTATTTTTAGTCTAGAAAGCTAACACTGGATTCATGTGCAGCTGTTTCTTCCATAGTACAAATTACTAATTTTTTTAGATGATATTGATGATGATGGTGGAAGTGCTATTTTACATTCCCAGGGTAACTCATAATTAGAAATTACATATACATTTATTCAATCAAATATTTTTATTCAATGCAAATATTTCTCAATCACATGAATTGTTCTTTCATGAGAACTCTTTGAATCTTCATTTCCCTTGCTTCTTTATGTGTTTCTTATCTGCTCTACAGAGTCCTAATCCTTGATTTACGAAACCATCTGTGTTGCCAATTATAACTAAACTGGAGAATTTTGAAACTATGACACTTAGTCTCAGCATACATGTACTATGTTCCAGGCCTGATGGGACCTCAGTTTATTACCAATTCCTTCCTTGTCCTTCAAAAGCTTCTATCCTGTTGTCCTCAACAAAGATTCTGAAGCCCTTCCATTCTTTCCATGACCCAAAATCTTACTTTACTCTCCCACATCCCAACTCAACTTCCCACTTCTTACAGCTACAGACTACTCGGTGGAGTCACCTCATCCTTATCCTCTTTATTCTAATCTAGAAGGATTAATTATCCCACTGAAAGCTAATCCATCCAACTGCAATCTCCCTTATACTTCTCATTTTCTCAGGGGTCCTTGTTTTATCAGTTGCCTACTCTGTCTTGAATCATGACCTACTCATTTTCACTAAATTCTTTTCTTCCTCAACAAAACATTCAAGTCAAAATATCCTTTCTATGTAAACCATAAGACATAAATTCTCTGCAAATTCTTCTTTTGGCATACTTCTATGTGTTTGTCAATCCTAACTATTTTCTAGGTAGCCTTTTCTTTCCTCTCACTCTTCCCCAGTCCTGATTGTATGCTATCTTCATGTGCTTGCCTTGCCCTACCTTTTATTATGTTACAATCTAATTTCCATTCTGATTGAATCCACCATGAACTCTTTGAGTCAAGGATAGTGTCTGATTCTCTGAATCCTTAAAGCTAAACATAGTAATGTCTGAGAAGGTTACTCTAATATAGAATATAGTATGTCATATGTTAATATTGCTAAAATGTAAACTAAAAGGAGGTTAATGACTCTTGGAATTTCCTACCCCATTCGAGATACATCCCTTTTGAGCCCTAATTCCTGTGCTAAGGATTGAAATGATCCTCTTTCAATATTTTTCAGCAAAATTCACTGTGGTGACAGCCAACTCTTAGTGACAGTCACCACATAATGGTCATCTGAGAGCACAATTATACTTTCCATTTTGAAATTGTAATACAATTGGCCAGGGCCCTCACAAAAAAACTCTTTACCTATATTAGAATTTGGAATGTAAAATGAAATCTCCAGTTGCATTTTAGGAAGACTTTTGCATTTTGGTTGCACAAATGGATAACAGAATTTACATTTGGAACTCTGGCCTTTTAGAGACATCGTGGTGAGGGAGGTGGGATGTAGGCTCGCATGAGCTGATTGCAGCTCCCAAGGATTTCAAACGGTGGATAGACTGCAGTTTCTGCATTTGACACACAGAATTCTTTCATACCCACTTAAATAATCATGGGCAGGAATGTGAAAAAGAAGCTGAAGAGGAACTCATGACACTGAGGTTTTGGAAAAATGCTATGCTGGTGAAACATTAGCAGCCTGGCCCAGTTTGGGATTTTAACTATTTGTTGCTGCCATTCCTTTGGTTAGGCTGGTCCTACTCAGGATTTTTATTTTCAGAAATGGCTATAACTATCAATGTTAGGTTTCCCCTGGTCTCATAAAATTCAAAATCAACAGTTAAGGTATCATCTTTATTTTGAAAAACATAACCAGTTTAAACCTATTAACAGCTATAATAGTTACTTTTTTAGGTAGGTATTTTTAAACTTATGGTTTACTGTGATGATAAAGATCACATTCTTCTCTTCTTTCCAGGTAAAACAATGAGCATACCAAAGGCATTTGATAAATTATTTATAATATCCTCCATAGGCAAGAAAGCAACAAGAATAATGGGCTCCAGTTTTTTAGAAAAGTAAATAAGTCATAGTGATGTTTTATGACTTACTTGTGGCACATGCCCTACAGATTAGTAACAACCAAGGAAGAAAATTGGCAGCCACATAACTACTTGCAGATTCTTGAACATACCAAGCCCGATGGCAGGCATGGTAATAAATCACTGAGTTAAGAACATTATTTCTTCAAATATTTCCAAGTGGAATTTTTCCTCAGATACAATTTTTTTTTTCACAAAAAGAAATAGGTATGAAGAATAAAAGTTTGTCTGAGACAGTTTTATACATTTCTGTGCATTTTCAGATTATTTACATATTTATTCATTCAAAATAGATAACACATGCACACAGTAAAACAAATCATTAAGTACAAGGTGTGTACAATGAAAATATATCTCTGTCACATCCTTCCTTGGATTTTACATCTTTCCACAGAGTCACCTAGTTATGGGTTCTTGACGTATAGTTGACTTGTGTCTGTATGTTTATACATACATTTTTCCTTGTTCAAGAGACTTAAATATGTTCCAGTCTCAACTGAGAATTTTCAGCCACTAAGAGAAGGCTGATCTTAAAATAATATCTGTTTTCTTTTCAAGGAAAGCCACAAACTTAGAGCCATTATCAATCCTAACCAGTTATCTGCCTTTAAAGAGAAACACATTTGTTTCAGTCAAAGCCAGCTGTACTTATAAGGAACACATAAATATTTAAAGAAACAGAAAAAGCTGCAAAGTAACAAGAGTAATATTGGCCGAACTCTCACAGTGCATCTCATGTGCAGTATTAGATGCCTCTTGCAGAGTCATTCTGGAAAAGTTTTTATAGAAGTCTGTTTATGAAGTAATAAATTTAAAAATCAATAAGTTTAATGGAAATACTGAAAGTCCTTAACTGTATGTTAAAAAAGAAGTTGTTGTTAAAGTATTACAACATTCTTGTCAGGAAAGAATAAAGTGAAATGGAAAAATTACTTCATTTTTCACTTCCGGAAACCCTCCGTTTACTTGAATTTTTTTCGTTTTGTATCTAATATGAATCCGCAGGCAAAATAGAAGCTCTAGATAAACCAAGGAAGAGGGTGTCATGTTTGCTTTTATCATCTAATTCTGAATATTTAGGGTCGGGGATTTACTCGGTGGAAATAAAATAGCATTTTGGAAAATAGAAAGCTTAGAAAAATCTTGTAAAAGAACAGTGAATTAATTGGAGATATCTTCAGCATTTAAGCAGTAAAAGATTAATGCAGGATCACTGCATTAATCATTAAAGGATAAATGGATCTTAGTAAAATTTTAGTTCTATGCTCAGGGTTTGGTCATGATGGTTAAGTAAGCATTCCAGTTGCTTTATTTGGGGTATGTTTTCTTTGATTAATTTTATATAATAAATTGTGAAAAATTATGAACATTAATTTTTGTTTTGGCATGATTTCTGAGTCTATTTCCTAAAATTGTAATTACCCAATTATAATTTATATTAAATTTATTAAATAATATTTTCCCATTGTTTATAATGCTTTCTTTCCCATACATCAAATATTTGACATATGCTACATTCTTATATTGAATATTCTTTTGTGAGTCATTGTTACGTAAGAATAATACAACCAGAACATTGTACTTTACCATAAAATGAGTTGTAATATGTGCCAAAGAGATAATATAGTTTCTTTCATTCAGTTCAGTTCAGTCATTCAGTCGTGTCCAACTCTTTACAATCCCATGGACCACAGCATGCCAGGCCTCCTACTCCAACACCAACTCCCAGAGTTTATCCAAACTCATTTCCATCAAGTCAGTGATGCCATCCAACCATCTCATCCTCTGTCATCCCCTTCTCCTCCTGCCTTCAATCTTTCCCAGCATCAGGGTCTTTTCCAGTGAATCAGTCCTTTGCATCAGGTGGTCAAAGTATTGGAATTTCAGCTTCAGCATCAGTCCTTCCAATAATTTTTCAGAACTGATTTCCTTGAGGATTGATTGGGTGGATCTCCTTGCAATCCAAGAGACTCTCAAGAGTCTTCTCAAACACCACAGTTCAAAAGTATCAATTCTTTGGTGCTCAGCTTTCTTTATAGTCCAACTCTCAGACCTATACATGACTACTGGAAAAACCATAGCTTTGACTAGATGGACCTTTGTTGGCAATGTAATGTCTCTGCATTGTCCAACACAACCTAGACAACAAATTAGGTTAATAGATCTAATTTGGTCACCACAAATTAATCTATGTACAAAACAGAAACAGACTTACAGATATAGCAAACTAAGTTATGCTTACTGAAGGGAAAGGGTAGGGGAGAGATAAATTAGGAATATGGGACTAAAAACTAGTGTACATACAATAGATGAACAATGTTGTTATTGTTGTTGTGTAGTGGCTAAGTTGTGTCCAACTCTTTTGCAACCTCATGGACTGTAGCCCACCAGGCTCCTCTGTCCATGGGATTTGCCAGGCAAGAATATTGGAGTAGGTTGACATTTCCTTCTCCAGGGGACCTTCCCAACCCAGGCATTGAACCCAAGTCTCCTGCAATGGCAATCGGATTCTTTTTACTGAGCCACCTGGGCAGCCAGATGAGCAATAAAGATCTACTCTATAACTCAGTAAACATGAACAATAAAGATATACCCCATAACACAGGAAACTGTACTTAATATCTTGTAATAACCTATAATGGAGAGAATAATCTAAAAAAAAATGTGTAATCAAATCATTTTGCTGTACAACTGAACTAACACAATACTGTTAATCAACCGTACTTCAAAAATGCGGGTGCCTGGGAAGACAGAGTTCTTTTGAAATATTTGCTGGAACGATTTTAAACTCGCTTCCTCAGCCACTTGCTGGCAGCAGGGAGGCGCAGAATCCAGGCCTGGCCTGGCCTCCACCTGCCGGCGTGAAGTTGGGCGGCCCCCTCCGAGCCCCTCATGGGGTCTGAGACGGGGCATTCTTGTCCCAGGTCTAACACGCTGAGTCTGAATTAGGCTTTGGCACATGCGCCAGCGTGCACACACACGCTCTCACCTTTCTGTACAGACGTATCTGAGCTTCCGCCATTTATTAACATCACCATCCTTTTATCTGAACTTTGCCAGAGCCTCACGCAGGGCCTTTGGGAGAACGAATGAGGCAGCCTGGGAGAACTACCCCTGCTCCTTGAGGTCCTGCAGGGGACAGAGGAGAGAGGCAGAGATGGCAGTCTCATGGCCTTTCCCGCCGCGTCTCGTCCTGCATCGAATGAGGGGAGATGAAGTGCACGTCCAGGGAGTTGACAGTGGCCGTGCCCGGCAGGGTGGGCGCTGTGGCCACTTGAGGATTGGGAGCTCGTATACACCCGTGGCGGATTCATGTCAATGTATGGCAAAACCAATATGGTATTGTAAAGTAAAATAAAGTAAAAATAAAATTAAAAAAAAAAAAAAGGCAAAAAATAAGAAGTAGACATTCTGCAACCCAGAGAAGGGCACTCACAGGAACCTGACAATGCTGACACCTTGATCTCAGACTTTCAGCATCTAGAACTGTGAGAAATAAATTCCTGCTGCTTATAAGTTACCCAGTCTGTGATACTTTGTTTTAGCAGCCCTAAATTGCTAAGACAACAATTATGTTATCTGTAAGTATGTACAATTTTACTTCTTTCTCTTTCATCTGTTTACTGTTTATTTCCATTTCTTGCCTTTTAAAATAGCTAGAACTAGCCGTGCTGTGTTAATTAGGAGTGGGAAGAATGAGATCTGTCTTTGCCTGTTCTCAGCCTCTAGAAATGCTGATTACATTATGCTAGTTGACAAAGGTGTTGAGTTTTTGCATACCTTTATTGCTTTTTCTACCAATTGTTGACAGAAATGTTGAGCTCTCCAATTATAATTGTGCATTTTTCAGTTTCTTCCTTCAATTCTATTGGTTTTGCTTTATATATTTTACAGTTCTGCTTTGTGTGTGTGTGTGTTTTGGTGCAAACTTGTTTAAACTGTTATGTCTTGCTTGTGGATTGACATTTTTTTATTAAATAATATTCTCCCTACTTCTGGTAATTTTCTGTGCTCTGAAGTCTGCTTTATCTAATATTAATATAGTTATTCCTACTTTCTTTTGATTCGTGATTACACAATAGCTCTTTTCCCTATCTTTTTACTTTAGTTTGCCTATAAGTTCTTTTTATACTGTATCTGTTTAAGCTGTGTTTTTGAAACTGTCTTGTTAGTTATCTATTTTGATCATTTACATTTATTGTAATTATTGACATGTTAGACCTTACATATCTTTGTTTTCTATTTCTTTCCCTTCTTCATTTCTCTGCTTTCTTTTGCTTTATTTCTCTGCTTTCCTATAGGCTATCAGATAACTTTTTAGGTCCTTATTTTGATTTATCTATATTGTTTTCTTAGTTAAAAGATGTAGCTTTATTTAAGTGGTTACTCTGTGTATAATGTTACATATAGATAATAGTCTATTGGTTTTGTCCTTTTCTCAGTTTGTGAGGTGTACAAAGTATCTTTGTCTTTGTGTCCCTTCTTCCTACCTATTTATAACATAATTGTCTTAAGTAATTATTTTGTCTTCAGAATGTCTTAAATATTGCATGTACTTAGAACTGCATCAGATCGTACTCCAATTTTTGCATCAATTGATAAACATAATTTAGAAAATTTATGAAGAGAAGCAAAGTCTTCATTTACCTATAATTTTCCTTACTGTGTGATTTCTTCCTGATTTTCCATGGATTCTTCTTTTATCATTCCTTTTCTGTTTAGAGAACTTACTTTAGTCATTCTTTTAGTTTAGATACTAGCATGTGAGATGAGTGCAATTGTGTGGTAGTTGGAGCACTCTTTGGCCTGTCTCTTATACACATCTTACAAGTGTGTTATAGTATAGATTTCTTTTGGTTTATTCTATTTGAGGGTTCTTCAGTTTCTTGAATTTTTAAGTTTATATGTTTAATCAAATTTGGGGTTTCTTTCACTCCTCTGTCCAATTTCCAGTGATATAAACATTAAAATTTTAATAGTCCTACAGTATGCTAATGTTCCACTTCTATACCTTTCAATCTATTTTGTCTCTGTTGTTCAGATTGCATGATTTCTATTGTTTTGGCTTTCAGTTCACTAATTCTTTCTATTCTTCTCTTCATCCTTCTATTGAGAACATTAGTTAAGTAATTTAATTTTGGTTATTATATTTTTTGCTGTAAAGTTTCTGTTTTGTTTTTATTTATATTTTCTATTTCTTTTCTGAGACATTTCAATTTTCCCTTGCTTCAAGTGTGTTTGCTATTAAAATATCTTTATGATGGCTACCTTCAATTATTGTAAAATAATTCTTATACCACTGTCACCTTGACATGGGCATCTATTGATATTTTTGAGTCAGTTTTAGATGTTTCTGGTCTTGGTATGATGTTGTTTATATTGAGGCTTAAAACTTTTTGACACCATGGTGATAAGCCCTGGATCTAATGAAAACCTTCTATTTTAGCTGACTTTGTCTGACATGACTCCACCAGGAGAAGGGGATCTCTTTGTCACTACCAGGTTGGGGCAGAAGTTCAGGTTCCACCATTAGGAACAGAAGTTCAGGTTCCCCATTCACCCTTTGCTGATACGAAGGGGAAAGTGCTTATCCTTCTATGAAGTGTGAGATTTCTGGCTCCCCACCAGACTTCCCTTGATACTTTCCAGGCTAAAAGGCATAGAAATGCCTCATTACTACTCTCCATGTAGCCACCAGCTGCTTCATTGGTTGGGGGGTGAAGGTGGTACTCCTTACATGGCAGTGGTGAAGGTCCTGGGTCCAAGAGCCCTGACTCTTCTGGATTTCCTTCTACATTGTCCCAGCAGAAAGAGGGAGGGATGGCTTACTAATACTGAATGGAAGTGAAAGTCCTGATGCCCCCATGGTCCCTACTGACACCATTTATTGGGGGACAGATGATCTTATTAATGCCTAATGGAGTAAAAGTTCTGGCACCCTACTTAGCCATCTCAGATACCACCTAGGTGATCAAGGTGAAGTGGATGGGGTCACCACTTTGCAGTGTGGCAAAGATAGAAATCTAGGCTGACTGTATTGCCTTTGTTGACATGAATGTGGATGGGGCCACATTTTATTTTTCCTGTGGTCTTAGGTTGAGTAGGGTTATTGTCTAAAATTTTATGTTGCCTCTTTATTTCCTTTGGTTGAGAGAATAGTTTTTGTTGAAATTTAAAAAAAATTATTCATCTGTCCTGCTTCTACTGATGTATCCAGGTTGTAGACTTCTTTAGCTCCAAGTCTGATATCAGTTCAGTTCAGTTCAGTTCAGTCACTCAGCCGTGTCCGACTCTTTGTGACCCCATAAATTGTAGCACGCCAGGCCTCCCTGTCCATCACTAAATCCCAGAGTTCACTCAGACTCACGTCCATCGAGTCTGTGATGCCATCCAGCCATCTCATCCTCGGTCATCCCCTTCTCCTCCTGCCCCCAATCCCTCCCAGCAGTAGAGTCTTTTCCAATGAGTCAACTCTTCGCATGAGGTGGCCAAAGTACTGGAGTTTCAGCTTTAGCATCATTCCTTCCAGAGAAATCCCAGGGCTGATCTCCTTCAGGATGGACTGGTTGGATCTCCCTGCAGTCCAAGCAACTCTCAAGAGTCTTCTCCAACACCACAGTTTAAAAGCATCAATTCTTCAGCAATCAGCCTTCTTCACAGTCCAACTCTCACATCCATACATGACCACAGGAAAAACCATAGCCTTGACTAGACGGACCTTAGTCGGCAAAGTAATGTCTCTGCTTTTTAATATGCTATCTAGGTTGGACATAACTTTTCTTCCAAGGAGTAAGTGTCTTTTAATTTCATGGCTGCAGTCACCATCTGCAGTGATTTTGGAGCCCCCAAAAATAAAGTCTGACACTGTGTCCACTGTTTCCCCATCTATCTCCCATGAAGTGACGGGACCGGATGCCATGATCTTTGCTTTCTGAATGTTGAGCTTTAAGCCAACTTTTTCACTCTCCTGTTTCACTTTCATCAAGAGGCTTTTTAGTTCCTCTTCACTTTCTGCCATAAGGGTGGTGTCATCTGCATATCTGAGGTTATTGATATTTCTCCCAGCAATCTTGATTCCAGCTTGTGTTTCTTCCAGTCCAGCATTTCTCATGATGTACTCTGCATATAAGTTAAATAAGCAGGGTGACAATATACAGCCTTGACGTACTCCTTTTCCTATTTGGAACCAGTCTGTTGTTCCATGTCCAGTTCGAACTGTTGCTTCCTGACCTGCACATAGGTTTCTCAAGAGGCAGGTCAGGTGGTCTGGTATTCCCATCTCTTTCAGAATTTTCCACAGTTTATTGTGATCCACACAGTCAAAGGCTTTGGCATAGTCAATAAAGCAGAAATAGATGTTTTTCTGGAACTCTTTTGC
>SJYT01076015.1:111362-121690 GCA_006410635.1 Cephalophus harveyi
AAAAAAAAAAAAAAAAAAAAACACAAAAACAAAACACAAGGAACTCAGTCCTAGATGGTCTGCAATCTCTGCTCTACTTTTCAGAGTTTTCTTATATTTGGTTTATACACTATGTCCAAGATGTTTAGTTGTATTTAGCAGGAGAAATAGGAAAGTATGTCTATTTCATCTTCCCAAAACCAGATGTCTGGAACTTTTTAAGACTTTAAAATCCATAAAGTATAACAGTTTAATATATATATTTTTTATCATTAGGAGAAATCTAAATACATATTTTGGTAGTGTAGCAATCCAGTATTACTTATGATAACAAGTTTGTCACAGAATTACCTAATCACCAGTGAAATAATCACAGATCTCATTCAGAAATGTCCAATTTCAATCTAGAAATGAGCTGACAAAAAATTGACATCAAGTCCACCATAGAAAGTGTCCAAGGGCTGGAAAGTATGCTGATTAAAGAATCTCATGGGGATATCATTTATCTTTCTCTATTTTAAAATTGCACTAACATCCCTAGCCTGATCCAATATGATTTCATTTGGGAGGAGTACAACTGCAAACATAAAACCACCAGAGTTTTAAATTTGTTAGTATGTTTTACGTAATTGTTCTTTTACTTATTTTTTTTTTTTTTCCTGTGTCCTACTTGGGCTGCTGTAAGAGTGAAGACTTGCTCAACGTTCCTTGGCTTATGCCCTCTGTTTGGTGAAACAGTAAATTTTTTTTTTTTTTTTAAGCAACAGCTTGTTGGAGAGGAGCATGATGCCTGTGAAGGCCTCTCTCCTTTTCATTATTTAGCACATGGATGTGGGCTTATGGCCTGTGGGGTGTGTACACTGGGGCCAGGAGAGCCAGTGGAAAGCACTGCCTGTGGATGTGTGTGTCTGGAAGGTCTTTCTCTCTGCTTGGAAGTCAGTACTCAGCCATGAGCCTGTGCAGATGGCCACTGAAAGGGCCACACCTAACTCTCTTCAGGTAGTTCCATGTCATCAGCTGTGGAATGACATTATTACCTCATTTCCTGTTTTTTTTTTTTTTTTTCCTACCTATTTCCATTTACTAACTAAAGATACCTTTTATTTCAGTAATAAAGTATTCCATCCTTAACTAGATAAAAGAATGGAATTCAATCATTTCTTTAGGAAAAAAAATATGTAGTTCAAGATAAATTCAATCTTGGAATGCTCAGACAGGTCAGAATATGAAATATTTTGAGACTGAGAGGCATTCACAACTCACACACACACACACACCTCAGTCCATCACATCACATATATTCAACAACATCCCATAGGCAACCTTTCAAATAATTCTTAGAGGCATCCTCCTAGAAATTGTTAACCATTGCCTGTGCTAATTTTCCTCCTTGCTCAAAGCATCAAATGTTTATTTAAATTACAGCCACTTTGAAATGAACAGCAGATTTTCAAAACTGAACTCTTGAAGTTCTTTTCCATATGCTCAGTATACTTTTGGGAATCATCGGTATTTAAATTGTTCCCATTGAGAAATCAGTTCCTATGGAGGTAAACATAGGAAAATTATTTGTATCCCTTTACCATATATCTGTGCTGCTAAGAACAACAATAGAAAACAGAACAAATCACAATATTTATATATTTGATGCAAGTCATTACTTTAAGCTCTATTGACATATAACTAGTATGCCTCAGTTTCCAGCCACATAAGAAGACCAGATATTACTTTTGAGTGAAGTTTACTTTCAGAAGTACTAGCAAAGAGGAAGGACATGCAATTTGAACTTTGTTTTAGATATTTTAAGATAACTCCATACGTATTTTAGAAAAGCCACATATGGAAGATATGTCTATCAAGATAGAAATGTATGTTATGATTAATAGCTTTTTAAAACTACTCATGTAAGCAATGAGAGGGAAAAAAGGACTAATTGTAAACAACTTTTTTCCTTTCCGCAAACTCTAACTCTATGCCTGATTAATAGGTCTTTGAATGTGAGGACTCAATGACTCTTTTTTAAGAGTTGGGTTCTGAGCATCAGGAGTCAGCATACACAAGACATCACCCTCTAGGAGTTTTCTGTTTTTTTTTTACTTTACAATACTGTATTGGTTTTGTCATACATCAACATGAATCTGCCACGGGTGTACATGTGTTCCCAATCCTGAATCCCCCTTCCACCTCCCTCCCCATACCATCTCTCTGGGTCATCCCAGTGCACCAGCCCCAAGCATCCTGTATCCTGCATCAAACCTAGACTGGTGATTCATTTCTTATATGATATTATACATGTTTCAATGCCATTTTCCCAAATCATCCCACCCTCTCCCTCTCTCACAGAGTCCAAAAACTGTTCTATACGTCTGTGTCTCTTTTGCTGTCTCGCATACAGGGTTATTGTTACCATCTTTCTAAGTTCCATATATGTGTGTTAGTATACTGTATTGGTGTTTTTCTTTCTGGCTTACTTCACTCTGTATAATTGGCTCCAGTTTCATCCACCTCATTAGAACTGATTCAAATGTATTCTTTTTAATGGCTGAGTAATACTCCATTGTGTATATGTACCACAACTTTCTTATCCATTCATCTGCTGATGGAAATTTAGGTTGCTTCCATGTCCTGGCTATTATAAACAGTGCTGTAATGAACACTGGGGCACACGTGTCTCTTTCAATTCTGGTTTCCTTCTAGGAGCTTTCATTCATATTAGGTTTCATACACTGTTTCAACTTTGCAATAATTGCTGGAGTCAGGCACTTAGATTTTCTCTTGTGTGGATACTGAAATTGTTGATTAGAGTATAACCTGAAATAGAGAAATTATTAGAAAAATGAGTATCTGTTCTTTCAGCAGGCATTTTGGGAAACAGAACACATGATCGGTGATGCTAATTGTTAATAAAGTACATAGCTAGGCTGAACTGGTGTTACTATTGGTTTCTTCATACAACTTATGAGATGCTAACATCTAATTTTAAAAACATTTCTTTTCTCCTAGAAAGGAAAATGGAAATATGCTCTCCTTATACATAAAGATGACAAATGGCTTGCCCACCAAAGATTCAAATTCAATTCCTATTTAACTTTTGTCTTGAGAGGAAATGGCAGAAAGAGATGAAAGGCCTAAATCAACCCCCAAAAGCCAGTCCCATTTTATAGCACATTGCAACAAGTTTCTGTTTATATGCCTTAAAATAATTTCTCAGTCTCTAAAACTTAGTAATATGTTAATAATTAAATGTCAGACAATTTGTAAGTTATGGAAGATAATAAAAATAGCTTAGTAATGTAATCATAAAACTTTCCATTTTCAAAAGTGCTTTTATATGTATAATCTCTTTTGTTCCTTATAATAGCCTACTAGAGAGACAAGGAAAATGTCATTTTGCTCATCTTTCGAAGGAAATTAATATTCACAAGGTGATTGACACAAATAAGAAAACAGAATCAGTCTGGTAACCAGGCTTTCTGTTTCCTACTGGTAGTATTTTAATTGACAGGTTACTTCTCCTCAATTCTAAAATAAAACTGTTTAAGGCTAAGTTCCCTAGAAGCAGAATATTTAAAAAAAATATTTTGCAGATGACTTACTGAGGGTGTATTCTCAGGAGAATCTTCTTGGGTGATGAGGAAGCAGAGTAGATCAGGGGAAGAAGCAAGGAAAAGATAAGGCCTTAGAAGAAGTCTAGCCTCAGCCTGATCCTGAGCTTTTGTGTGAATTGTACCTGAGGTTTCCCACTAAAAGTCTTCCCTGGTGGCACAGTGGTAAATCATCTGCCTGCAGTGCAGGAGATGTGGCAGGAGCTGTGGGTTTAATCCCTGGGTCAGGAAGATCCACTGGAGAAGAAAATGACAACCCACTCCAGTAGTCTTGCCTGGGAAAGGCCATGGATAGACAAGCATGGCAGGCTATAGTCCTTAGGGTCTAATATCTGGTATTAAAGTTTGTTTGCTAATACAAATTTGTCAGTAAGGAAGGGAACTTGATGTGAAGATGTTTTTAAGGAAAGAAAATGTAAATAAGTTGTTCAATCACTAATCCATGTCTCTTTGGAACCCCATGGACTGCAGCACACCAGTCTTCCTTGTCGTTCACTATCTCCCAGAGTAGGCTCAAACTCATGTCCATTGAGTCAGTGATGCCATCCAACCACCTCAACCTCTGTTTCCCTATTCTCCTACTGCCTTCAATCTTTCCCAGCATTGGGGTCTTTCCAATGAGTCGGCTCTTCACATCAGGTGGCCAAAGTATTGGAGCTTCAGCTTTAACGTAAGTCTTTCCAATGAATACTCAGAGTTGATCTCCTTTAGAATTGACTGATTTGATCTCCATGTTGTCCAAGGGACTCTCAAGAGTCTTCTCCAGCACCACAACTCAAAAGCATCAATTCTTTGGTGCTCAGCCTTCTTCATGGTCTAACTCTCATATAAACACATGACTGTTGGAAAAACCATAGCTTTGACTATACAGATCTTTTATGGAAAATAGATGTCTCTGCTTTTTAATGCACTGTCTAGGTTTGTTGTAGCTTGGCTTCCAAGGAACAAGCATAGATAAACTCTACTGAAAATAATTGGGTATTCCCAAGTGGCTCCCCTGGCTCTCTAGGTAAAGAATCTGCCTGACAAGCTGGAGATATGGATTTGATCCCTGGATTGGGAAGATCCCCTGGAGAAGGAAATGGCATCCCTCTCCAATATTCTTGCCTAGAAAATTCCCATGGACAGAGGAGCCTGGTGGACTATAGTCAATAGGGTCACAGAGATCCAGACATGACTTAGCAACTGAGCATACATACATTTCCCACTGAAAGGTAAGAGAGCTGTTGTACTGCTTTCTCCTATCAAGCATTCACTAGCTGTGGACACCCATGAGAGAGGGATGTGTTGGAGTGGGGCAAGTCTCCCAGGCATAGCCATGGGTGATGACTCCCAAACTAAACTAAGGACCGTGCTCTGAAGAGGTGTGCACGTGAGAAGCAACAGATGGGGAGGGAGCACCAAACCACTGAAGCACACAAGAGAATCTGCTACAGAAAACCAATTACAATTATTCTTAGAGAATTATTTCATTTTTCCATTCGTTTTGTGAATCATTTGAAACATACACTAGAGAGAAAAGCATAATGGACTTCTATGTACTTATATGCACATAAGTAATGATCAACATATGGCTTATATTATTTTCTCTGTGAACATTGTTTTGAAATATAGTGCCTGCTATTCTGTGTCCAGGACACCAATGTACATAGTATAGTTTAAATAATTATTTTTGATTGGAATATTATTAAGGAACAATTTAGTGTGCTATATTTGAACTAGGATATATGATGTATGTGTTTCAGTCTTGATTCTGCAAAGTTAGGGAACTGGACAGATTACCCATGATGATTCTTTGTAGCTCAAACACTTGATAGTTTCCTAACCAAAGGTAGCATAGAATAAATTGCTTATATTCTCAAATGCATTCAGAAGTGTTACATTAGTCCTCTGCTGACTCGAACCCAACACAAACTCCCACGTACAGCTTGTGCAGAGTGGCCTGCAGACCACCACAGGAACGATGGGCATGCCAGTTGGAGCAAAAGGGCCAGGGGGTCTTAGCAGATTCCTGTTGTTCGTAGGATGAAGTCCACACTCTTCAGTGGGATGTGAGGGTCTACACAATCCCACCACCACATCTCTTTTCTGTTTCTCCTTCCTTAAGTCTCCCACATCTGCTCTGTGTGCCTGGCATACTAAACTGCTACTCCTAAGTCAACAGGCCCTTTGGTGTGACGCTGAGCCTTTCAACTTTCTATTTCTCTGCCTATACTCAGAGTCTCCACATTTCTGTGTGGAAAAACTAGTAATAGTACAAAATATCATCTACCCTCAGAAATATTTTTTACCTCCATTATTTCCTCTTTCTATACCTTCTTTTTCCTTCTTTTCGTCTTCTTTCCACTCTCACCCCATCGTTTCCTAGGAAAAAAGTGGTTTCTTTATATCCAGTTAATAATCTGTGTGCCTAGAAATATCTAGGCAGTGCCTCATTGCCTTGTTTACATTTGCGTGAGTCGGAAATCTAAAAAATGGTGGCCAACAAATTATTGTTAAAAATGAACAAGTGAACGTAGCTCCCACCTTTGATTTCCTTGACATTTAAGACACATGTTTACTATGTATTTTTTGGTGATTATTTGCTTCCATGCCTGTTTTACCTATTGTGATGAGTAATTTTATGTTTCAACTTTACTGGGCTAAGGGATGTCCAGATACCTGATAAACATTATTTCTGGGTGTGTCTGTGAAGATGTTTATAGAAGAAATTAGTATTTGAAACCATAGACTGAGTGCAGAAGATCACGCTCATCAACGTAGATGGGCATCATCCAGTCCATTGAGAACTGGCTTAGGCTAAGCCATAGGGTATTGAACTCGGGTTGAACTACACCACCAGCTCTCCTGCTTCTTCAGTTTACAAATGGAACATTGACAGAAAAACTAATGTCTCAGTCTCCACAATCACATGAGCCAATGCTCATAATAAAGCTTCTGTATGCATTTGATCCCTGAATAAAGTGGGGGTTAGAGGCACCAATCTGCACAGTGGAAAATCCACATGTAGCTTTACAGATGCCCTCCGTATACACAGTTCTGTATCCACAGATTCAGCCAACCACAGGTCATGTAGTACTAAAGTATAGATTTATTTTTTAAAATTTGCTCACAAGTAAAGCTGCATTAATTCAGTGTTGCTCAAGGACCACCTGTATATCACATTAGTTCCATGTCTATGAAGAATCCTAATATACCTATTGTCTTAATTTGTGTTTTCCAGAAACCGATAAAGATTCTAAAACAAGTAGCTTATTTGTGGCATGATAGCAGGAAAGATGAATAGGGGAGTGGAGACATGAGATAGGAAAGGAAAAACCAACACTGTGGGCAGTTAGAGCTTCAGTCTAGTGAGGAACTATGGAGTCTGTAAAACATAGATTACAGTGCTATCCCATCTGTATTGATTGGTTTGGGACTGCTTCTGAGAAGCATTAATTCCCAGCATGTTGGCCTACTGCACATGGGCGGAGCAGGATTTGATGGCCAGGAAAAGCCCTCTGATAAAGAGATTCAAGTGCTGGCTG
Organism: Cephalophus harveyi; assembly: GCA_006410635.1. Classification (NCBI taxonomy): domain Eukaryota; kingdom Metazoa; phylum Chordata; class Mammalia; order Artiodactyla; family Bovidae; genus Cephalophus; species Cephalophus harveyi. The sequence continues at coordinate 118,474 of SJYT01076015.1, forward strand.
CTAGAAGTTAGTCAAGCATGGAGGAAAACAGTAGCACCAAGGGCATCAAGTGTGACAGTGAGAGCGTCTGTTTTACTTACGCATTGTGGGAGTTGCTGGATTTTAATCAAGATCTATTTTGCTTTGTCTTATGTCTTATGCTGTCATACCACAGAGCACCAAAATAAATGCTGTAAAATGAATGAATACATTGATAAGTGAATGGTATGATGAACAGCTCTACTAGGTTACAAACATGGTAAATCTCACCAGGTTTCAGGATCCAGTGAGGAAACCTCAGACCAGCAACACTGTCCTGAAATATAAGTTACTCTCCCATTCTGGTAGATTTTAAGACCCTCAAGCTGAGTCCTTTCCAATGCATATGTACCACTCAAATGCCACCCCTGCTGTTTGTGGTAATTCTACTCTCCAATTGTGGCTTGTTAGCTGAAACCATAAAAGATAATCATAAGAGACCTTGATATTGTTACCCTAACACATTCCAAAATTTTTTCCAAGCCCATTTTCCATTATGTTGCCAATGTGTGGTTATTTTGCGTGGAATGCAATCCATATGGCTCATTTACATTTACCTCTCTGAATACTGCTTTATAAAACAAGTTAATGTCCTGAGGAGCATTTTCAAAGATATTTTAATTTGAATAAATTTCTCTTTGCCTTGGCGATAACTTGACCCAGAAAAATGAAGTTGATTTTGTGGATTTTGAGTATCAAAGGTTTTAGGATTGAGCTAGGTATGCATTTAACACAACCCAGATTTTGCCATCAGTGCTATATAAGGCAATGGGGAGCTTTGCTCACAGTTACTATATTTGGAGAACGAGTGTGATTATAATGATTTGGTGTTAAAAGTTTTTGACTAGGAAAAAAATGCATTGTAGCAAATCTTTTACTTTAAATGAAAGATATGTGAGTTTGGTTTCTTTGAGATATTTGGTATAAAATGATATTTTAGCATATGCTGAAAATATTAAACAAAACTATCCATGGATCTTGAAAAAGTAGACAGCAAAACAAAAAGTTTGCCTTCAATTTTATGTCTTACGTTGAATTTTATTAGCATATATATCTTCAGAAACATATAAAAGGTGTTTTTGTACATGTTCACATGCACACACATACATATATACAGGGGAGAAACTTGTATTTGATTTTACTTGTGAATATAATATTGTTGCTGTAGGCAAAGATATACTGTTGTATTGTGAAGCGGATATGCTTAGTAACAAACACCATGTGCATGCTCAGTCACTTAGGTGTATCTGGCTCTTCTCAACCCCATGGACTGTAGCCCACCAGGCTCCTCTGTGCATGGGATTTTCCAGGCAAGAATGCTGGAGTGGGTAGCCATTTCTTCCTCCAGGGGATCTTCCCAACCCAGGGACTGAACCCAAGTGTCCTGCATCTCCTGCATTGTAGGCAAACTGTTTACCACCGCGTCACCAGGGAGGCCCTAGTAACATCACAGGTAACACACCTCTTTTATTTGTCTGAAATCTGTGATAGTTGAAGATTTTATGTTAAAATTTATCTCTTACCACTTTCTTATGAAAAAAATTTCAAATACATAGAAAACCTAAATTTACAGTGGATGCCATATGACCATCACCTAGATCATAGCATTAACATTTTACTGTACTTGATTTATGGAGAAGGCAATGGCACCCCACTCCAGTACTCTTGCCTGGAAAATCCCATGGATGGAGGAGCCTGGTGGGCTGCAGTCCATGGGGTCGCTGAGAGTTGGACACGACTCAGTGACTTCACTTTCACTTTTTAGTTTCATGCATTGGAGAAGGAAATGGCAACCCACTCCAGTGTTCTTGCCTGGAGAATCCCAGGGATGGGAGAGCCTGGTGGGCTGCTGCCCATGGGGTCGCACAGAGTCAGACATGACCGAAGGGACTTAGCAGTAGTACTTGATTTATCACAAAACTACACATCTCTAACCTTTCCATTAATATTCAAGTTTTTAATGATTCATTTAAACAAAAATTGCAAATCTCAGTACTTCTTAAATACTTCAACATAATAGATTTCATGAAAGATTACCTTAGAATGTTTTAGAAGATTAATAATGACTATAATTTTAATACTATTGCATTTTATTGCCTTTCATAGTTTGAAAATAAAAATTTTATGAAACTCACAATAAACATTTTATGTTCCTATTTTTAGAAAAGAATGGAAAAGAATATAGCATTTGTCATAGTTTAGAAAACTAATATGTAATAGGTCCTATAGATCACAAAGGTATATCTCATGCCTCACAATCCAATCTGTTACCAAATATACTATGTTAGTTACTTAGTCGTTTCTGACCCTTTGCGACCCCATGGACTGTAGCCCACCAGACTCTTCTGTCAAGGAATTCTCCAGGTAAGAATCCTGGAGTGGTTACCCATTCCTTTCTCCAGGGGAATCTTCCCGACCCAGAGATCAAACTTGGGTCTTCTGCATTGCAGTCAGATTCTTTACCATCTGAGCCACCTGGGAAGCCCAAGATTGAGGTATTTATGCTAAAGATACATGGGCAATTTTGTTTAAATATGTAGATATTCTTAGACAATACTATGATTTTTTTTAAGATTCACTTAAGAAATTAAGATTCACTAGTTCTTTCTAAGATTTAAGATTTTTTTTGTTTGTTTCTTTTTCCAAGAACTTCATTACCCATTCTTTTAGGGCAGGTCTTCTGATGATAAATTCTCTTAGTGTTCCTTCATCTGAGAATTTCTTGATGAAAAATCTTTCGTTCCTGAAGGATATTTTGCTAGATGTGGAAATCTGGGTTAACAGTTCTTTCAGCATTTGAAATGTAGTGTCACTTCCTTCTGGCCTCTTTTGTTTCTGATTAGAAACTTGTTTTCATCCTAATTATTTTTCTACTTCTGAGTTGCAATTCCATACTCTTTCTTTTCTTCTTCTAGGACTCTAAAGCCATGGATATTCGGTATTTTGTTTTAGTTCTATGAGTCCCTGAAGCTCTATTTATCTTTTCTGCTCTATTTTCTGTTGTTCAAATTGGATAAATTCTATTGTTCTACTATCAAGTTCATTGACTTTCTTCTGTCCCTCCATTCTGCTATTGAGCCCATTCTTTTTTTTTTTTTTTTTTTTAAGGATTTTCTAAAATTTCAATTTGATTCTTTTTTGTATTTTCATTTTTTGCTAAGATTTTTCTGTTAGTTTATTTCTTTCAAGTGTTTCCTTA
>SJYT01076015.1:121780-137927 GCA_006410635.1 Cephalophus harveyi
TGTGCATGGAAGCATTTTTATGATGGATACTTTAAAATTTTTTTCTAGTTAATTCTAATTTTGTATCATCTCGGTTTTGTTATACCAAAAACCAAGATGATACCAAACATCTTTTCTATTATCTTTTCACATTCAATTTGATATTTTTCTGATATTTGATATTTGGTATGTTGATATTTGGTATGTTGAGTGAATTTATATATATATATATAAAATAAGACAGGAGATTTTGGATTTTATTAAATTTCTCACATTACATTGGAGGGAAAGAGTATACTGTCTTGTTACTTCCAAGCAGGTAGTAATTGATTTCCCTGCCTTGGGCTCTGTTGGTACCCCAGTGGGTGAGGAGACCTCATTACAGCTGAGCTTTGAGGAGAGTTTAGGCTCTCTGTTAGGTTTCTAATGACACCACTTTGATTGCGAAGGGAAATTCCTGGTTATTATACCCCATATATCTTCCACTAACTCTGTGGTCAGGGAGAACTTACTCTTACTGAAAGGTAAGCAAAGTTCCTATTTCTTACTTGGCTGCCTCTGATATTTTCCTTGCAGGAGGGAGAGAAAGTGCTACCTTGTTACTTCTGGATGGAGGTAGATGGCCCCCCTCTGAGGTCCGTACTGACACTGCCAGTGGGGAGTCCTCATTATTCCCCAGTGGAAATTAAAATCCCACCTTCTCATGTCTATCTTCTTTGATATTACACCTCTGACATCAGCTTGGTGGGAGGGAAATATTTCATGTTACAGTCAGGGCAGAGGTGAAACTTGAATCTCCTTGTTTGGCCTTTGCTGACATGGAACTATAACCACGTCTCTGTGTTATTTCATTAGAGTACAGCAGTTACCGTCTAAAAGTTTTCTATCTTATTAGAATGCCCTTTTCCTGGTCCTATGTCTGAAAAAGCCGGCTTTCCTGAGGTTAACATTATTATTATTTTTTTTTTTCTGAACCATTGGTTGGCATTTTCATGTTATTTGCTTCCCCAGTGCCCAATCTCTCTATAAACGAAAATCCGTGGAATACACCACTGAATCTTTTCTTGGATGCTGGGTATCCTAGCTAGTCTGCCTTCAGAGTGCTCTTATGTTTGTCTCACTTACAGTGTCACTGATATTTAGTTATACTTAACAGGGAAAATAAGATGTCTACCACACTTTACTGGAACTCAAGTTTGTTTTAAGAGAAGCATAGAAAGGAAAAAAAAGGAAAAAGTATCTTCTAAAGAGACCAGGCAGATCATCTCTGTTAATATTAATCAAACTTGTAAAACTTGTGCATAAAATGGTTAGAAAAGACAGATGGAAGAGAAAGCTATAAATAATAACATGTCTACTGTCTTTTAAGAAAAGTAACCAATATGAATAGATTTTGTTTTAGTATATGTGTATCTTAAGGAAAATGACATAAACCAGAACATGTCAATATAAAACTAAATATAAATATTACTTTCTAGTATTTTTTAGAAGGGGTAATGTTATGCTTAGAGATATATATCTTTCCTGAGCTCAGTGTATCTTAGGAACAAGTCATAAATACACTGATTTCTTTAGAAGCAAATGTATTCTATCATAGAGCTGCACATTTCCCCCATTCTCTAAAATCTCTTGGGCATTTTTGGTCATAAATAATGTCAACTATTCAAATAACATTGTTTTGTTGTCATATCTACAATATTTTAGTAGCAGTAGATTTTGTTGGTCAGAAGGCCCATACTCTTTTAATTTTAATAGATATTTCCTAAAAAGTTGTCCCAGTTTATGCTTCCATTAATACTATATGGAAGTGTCTCTCCCACAACTCCAACTGTCATTATCAGTAAACATAATCTATTTTTAAGTTATTATATATATATATGTATATTCATAAAATGGCTGAAAATCATATATTATTGCAATTTTTTAACTTGTATTTAATTAAGGTTTAGTCTGCATTTTTTTTTCAGTGTTTTACCACTTATAGCTATTCATCTGTAAACTTCTTATTGAACCATTTCTAAATTGAGCTCTTCATCTTATTTATTCTCAGGAATTCTTTTTCATAAGAGACTGTCTTTTCTTTTGATTTTATTTATGACATTTTTGTTAAATAGAATGTTAGCCTTTTTATTCCTAGTCATATGTGAAGGTCTCATACTTCATAGCTTTGGGGTTTTATTGATTTTCTTCAAATGTCTGAGATTTTGATTGAAATCATACTGAATCTTTAGGTCAATTTGCAGACATGACATCTTCCAGTATTGAATTTTGTACATTATGTATCTTTGCATTTTAAAAATTTTATTTATTTCCTCTCAATCATATGTTATAAATTTTAGTGTAGCGATATTGTACATTTTTCCTTAGATTTCAATCAACAGGGTTTTACAAGATATTGTAAATGTTATTTTTAAAATGTAGTGTTTGGATAACTTTTTGCTGCATATAGAAATAGGATTGAATTTTGCTTGCTGACCTTGCACTCAGGTTTTTATGGAATTCACTTATTAATCTGCATATTCTGCTTTCACAGCTTTTGAGTTTTCTGTGTTTAAAAACATACCAAGTGCAAATATTACTGATCTTATTTCCTCTTCAGTCTTCATATCTTTCATTTTCTTATTGCACTGCAAGTCTGCAGTGCAACGTCAAATGGAAGTGTTGATGTGGTACATCCCAACCTTTCCTGATTCCACAGAGAATGTGTTCAGTAACTTACCAATAAGTATAATGTATGCTGCAGTGTTTTTCACTTGTAGATATTCTTTATCAGATAATGAACAGTCCCTTTTTTTTTAGTTGATATGAGTTTTTATCATGAATGGATATTGTCTTTTGTCAAATTCCACATCTGCATTTCTGAAAAATATATATTTTTCCTTTGTTGTGTGTGTTAATGTGGCCAATTGCATTGATTTATTTTCATATGTTAGATCATCTTTGCATTCATGGAATAATAATCATTCTTACTGGTGATTTTTTTTAGTGTTTGGGTATCTCAGTCATATCAACTTCAGAGATGATTTGTAAGTGTTTATTCTTTTTCCAAAGCTTCCAAAGGAAGCTTTCATTACCAAAGCCAACTAGACCTGGGATTTTCTTTTTAGAACAGATTTAGATAATGAACTTAATTCTTTAATATGTATGTGCCCTTTAATATGTTTTTCCTTGTGTTGGCTATAGGAAATTTTATTTTTCAAGGAATTTATCCATTTTGCCTAAATTTTCATATGGATTTCAATTAAGTTTTTCATTATATTCCATTGTGGGCATTTTTTTTGGTAGTCAACAGGATCTCTAGTGATTTGTTTTTTAATAGAAAGCATATTTTTGTCTATTAATACAGTCTTGACGGATGTCACAGATAGAATTATTACTGCATTATAAAGTAAACTTTCCTTTGTGATTCTTGTCTTAGTTGGTTGAACCTCAGTAAGCTTCCTAACAATAAATATTACAATAGCGATTTATAATGGGAGTCTCCTTTACAGGCTATAATTAAATTTTAATATAATCTATTGCTCATTGTATAACATGATACTATGAAATAAATGGGACCATTGAAATAAATGCCTATTTAATCAGTGTTTTTTTCTGATTTGACAATTGTTTTGCTTCCACAAACATGCATAGGTAATGCTTTGTTTATGTATTGAGTAACTTCATGGAAAAATACAGCTTTTGTTTGTTTTTCTAAATGAAATTTATTAAACTTTGATAAGGCTTTAAAGTACATTTAACTGTAGAAAATATCAACTTTGCAGAGTTTCTACTTATTGCCCATTGTTCTTTTTAAAAGTATTTTCGTTCATCCTTCTGGCCATTAACCATGACAGACATACCTTCTATGACTTTAGTGAGCTTTATTTATTATAAAGACACATTATAACAAGCCTTTTAGGATAAGCCAAAGACTTCTGCAACCAAATTCCTAAGCAGTCAAGCTATTATTTAAAAGTTGCTATAGTGTTTGTATTTTTCTGAATTCTGAGTGAGAAAAAAGAAATGTTGGGGGTTTTACTTTTTCCCAATGATCTTTATTATTATTATTATCAGCTATAGTCCCTGTATTGTACAACACATACTTTTAGCTTATTTATTTTATATATAGTATAAAATGATGGTCTATATTATTATACTGATGAAAAATCTGGTATCTAAAACAGCTAGAAGATAAAGATGTTGTTGTTCAGTTGCTAGTCATGTCTGATTCTTTGTGACCCCGTAGACTGCAGCACATCAGGCTTCCCTGTCCTTCACTATTTCCCAGAATTTGCTCAAATTCATGTTCACTGAGTTGGTGATGTCATCCAACCATCTCATCCTCTGTTGTCCCTTCTCCTTCTACCCTCAATCTTTCCCAGCATCAGAGTCTTTTCCAATGAGTCAGCTCTTTGCATCAGGTGGCCAAAGTATCGGAGCTTCAGCATCAGTCTCTTCCAAGAATATTCAAGGTTGATTTCCTTTAGGAGTTTCTGGTTTGATCTCCTTGCTGCCCGAGGGCTCTCAAGAGCCCTTCTCCAGCACCATAATTCAGAAACAACAATTCTTCAGCACTCAGCTTTACTTACGGTCCAATTTTCATATCCATACATCACTACTGGAAAATCCATAGCTTTGACTATACAAATCTTTGTTGGCAGTGATGTTTGAGTCTGGGGTTGGTTAGAATCTTGAAAAAAAATCTTTGACCCTTTTAATAAATCATTTAAGAAATGCCATGACCACATCTGTGCCTACCTGATACTAGAATAATCTATTGAAATACAAAAAAGTGTCCATCCTTGCTCAGTACAAACTGGCAACATATTAACAAAAATGATGTTTACATTTATTGTTTTGTTTAAAATATTAAAAGAACAAATTATGTCTAAACAAATGTTGCTAACGCCTGGTTAAAAACTGAAGGAAATGATTGAAGTGAAGTGAAATGAAAGTTGCTCAGTCGGGTCTAAGTCGTGGAGTTCTCTGGGCCAGAACACTGGAGTAGGTAGCCATCCCTTCTCCAGGGGATCTTCCCAATCCGGGGATCAAATCCAGGTCTCCCACACTGCAGGTAGATTCTTTACCAGCTGAGCCATAAGGGAAGCCCAAGAATACTGAAGAGAGTAGCCTATCCCTTCTCCAGTGGATTTTCAGTTCAGCTCAGTTCAGTTCAGTCACTCAATAGTGTTTGACTCTTTGCGACCCCATGAACTACAGCACGCCAAGCCTCCCTGCCCATCGCCAACTCCCGGAGTCCACCCAAACCCATGTCCATCGAGTCGGTGATGCCATCCAACGATCTCATCCTCTGTCGTCCCCTTCTCCTCCTGCCCTCAATCTTTCCCAGCATCAAAGTCTTTTCAAATGAGTCAGCTCTTTGCATCAGGTGGCCAAAGTATTGGAGTTTCAGCTCAAGCATCAGTCCTTCCTATGAATATTCAGGACTGATCTCCTTTAGGATGGACTGGTTGGATCTCCTTGCAGTCCAAGGGACTCTCAAGAGTCTTCTCCAACACCACAGTTCAAAAGCATCAATTCTTTGGTACTCAGCTTTCTTTATAGTCCAACTCTCACATCTATACATGACCATTGGAGAAACCATAGCCTTGACTAGACAGACCTTTGTTGGCAAAGTAATGTCTCTGCTTTTGAATATGCTATCTAGGTTGGTCATAACTCTCCTTCCAAGGAGTAAATGTCTTTTAATGTCATGATTTTCATGACCCAGAAATCGAACCAGAGTCTCCTGCCTTGTAGGAGGATTCTTTACCAACTGAGACATCTGGGAAGGAAATGATTAGGCAAATAATAAGTTAGTCATTTTTATACTTTAAATAATAGTCTGGATGATTTTTGCTTTGTTTTACTAAACAGAGTAAGTATTATGGACCTGAGTAAGCATAATATCAAAAGCTCTTTTCAGAGCTACTGCAATTCATGTTTTTACCCTGGAGAAGAGTCAGGATGACTAGGAGACAACAATGACAGTTAACTTCAGATTATGAAAACAAAAGAGGAGTCTATGTAGAGTTCAGTGGTAGCATGAAATGTGAAAAATAGATAAGGATACTTCAGATTTAGAAATATGTAAACTTTTAAATGCAAATGTAAAGTTTATGAGAACTCTATCTTGAACTCACTGCTCAGTGAATTTTTCCTTGGTCTTTAGATAGAAGGTAAATAAGAGTTAATTTTAGACATTAAGTAATACTGATATAAACATGATTCCTTTGACATGTCAGATGATAAAAAAAATGATTACAGCTGCAGTATGAATATGTATTCTCATCTTCAGATAGAAACTTTATAAAAAATACTCTATTTCTAAAACACAGGATTTCTATCCTGTGAAATTGAGATGATGACATAAACTTTATGAAAGATAGCAGTCTTACCTACTATAGTTTCAAAGCCACTTTGGAGAATAAATATTTGAGGAATAGAAACTGTCTTACATTTTGAACTTAGGGTTTAAAAATTTGTAAAACACGAGATCTGTTAGCAAGGATATGGGCATCTTAAGCCTATGTATTGTTGGTGTAAGCATATAATAGTACAATTACTTTGGATATCTGTCTGGCAGTTTCTAATAAAATTTAACACACTTTCCCTCTTATCCAACAATTCTACTCCTAAGTATATACTCAAATGAAAGGAATATATAGCATATACAGATACATGCATATAAACACATGCAACATGTACAAAAATTCTTAAAGAAGTTTTATTCGTAATAACCTCAAAGATAAAATGTCTCAGATATCTACCAAAAGGAGAATGGATAAACAAATTATAGCATATTCATACACTGGAACAATTCACACCCATAAAGAAAGAACATACTACTTATATACACCATGACACATAGTAAAATAAAAAAAAAAAAAATACTATGCTAGATGAAGAAACCAGAAACAAAAGTGAACATTCTATATGATTCCATTCTTATGAAGTTTAGAATCAGAAAAATTAGTAAATAATAGTTGAAATTCATAGCAGTTGCTAATGGATTAATTTGAAAGAGCATGAAATAATTACTCTGGTGATAGAAATGTATATCTTGAGGTGGCTGATGGTAATAAGCAGTGCACTTTGGTACATGCTTTAATAGCTGGCCCTCGGAAGGGAGAAGTCCTAATTTGCAGCACAGATTTCTGAATTTGTCAGTATTTTCACTGCAGTCAAATTTCCAATGTGTCATTACTGAAGCAAAGCTGGAGAGAGATGTACACATCTTGGAAGTACTGATGTTGAAGCTGAAACTCCAATATTTTGGCCACCTGATGTGAAGAGCTGACTCATTTGAAAAGACCCTGATGTTGGGAAAGATTGAAGGCAGGAGGAGAAGGGGACGACAGAGGATGAGATGGTTGCATGGCATCACCGACTCAATGGACATGAGTTTGAGTAAACTTCAGGAGATGGTGATGGAGAGGGAAGCCTGGCATGCTGCAGTCCATGGGGTTGCATAGAGTTAGACATGACTGAGCGACTGAAAACTGAACTGTGAGCCAGTAGGAGTAGGCCTTGGTTCATCACTGGTTGCAAGGTGTATAAATTTTTAAAAATCCGTCAAGCTTCACACTGAAAATTTGTTACTGTATTTAAATATTATCTCAAAATTGTAAAAACTTGTAAAAAGAAAAAAAACATAGAATATTCTTCTAGCCCTCTTTTCAGTTCAGTTCAGTTCAGTCGCTCAGTCATGTCCGACTCTTTGCGACCCCATGAATCGCAGCACGCCAGGCCTCCCTGTTCATCACCATCTCTCAGAGTTCACTCAGACTCACATCCATCGAGTCAGTGATGCCATCCAGCCATCTCATCCTCGGTCGTCCCCTTCTCCTCCTGCCCCCAATCCCTCCCAGCAGCAGAGTCTTTTCCAATGAGTCAACTCTTCGCATGAGGTGGCCAAAGTACTGGAGTTTCAGCTTTAGCATCATTCCTTCCAAAGAAATCCCAGGGTTGATCTCCTTCAGAATGGACTGGTTGGATCATAACTGTTGCTTCCTGACCTGCATACAGATTTCTCAAGAGGCAGGTTACGTGGTCTGGTATTCCCATCTCTTTCAGAATTTTCCACAGTTTATTGTGATCCACACAGTCAAAGGCTTTGGCATAGTCAATAAAGCAGAAGTAGATGTTTTTCTGGAACTCTCTTGCTTTCTCCATGATCCAGCGGATGTTGGCAATTTGATCTCTGGTTCCTCTGCCTTTTCTAAAGCCAGCGTGAACATCAGGGAGTTCACGGTTCACGTATTGCTGAAGCCTGGCTTGGAAATCTAACAGTGAAAGGTCACTTACTAACAGTGACATTTCTAAGACACATTGATGAAGCATCTAAGCTTGTTAAATTATTTTCAGTGAGTCATAAAGATGAGTAAGCCTTGGTCCTTATCCCCCAGGAGCAATTAGAGAAATAGAAGAAGTACATTGAATAGTTTCAATGTACAGTAAGAAATGTAAATAAAAGGTACATACATACATTAATACCAAGTACCTGATTGTAAGACACAGCTGATAGAAAAGGAAAAGAGAAATCTTCACAGTATTTTCCCTTTAATTTCTTGCTTTAACCGAAACCTTATTCCCAAGGTAGCCTGGGTGAAAGCAGTTCAACATTTTTCTGACTCTTCAATGATGGTCCGTGACTTGTATTCTTATACTGCCATGTACCCATGATTTTTAAAATATTTTTATTGGAATATATTTGATTTACAATATTGTGTTCATTTCTGCTGTAATGTGAATCAGTTATGCATATATACCCACTCTTTTTTTAAAGATTTTTTTCCCATACAGTCCATTATGGAGTATTGAATATGGTGCCCTGTGCTATACAGCTAGTTCTTAGTTATCTATTTTACATATAGTAGTGTGTATATGTCAATTCCAATCTCCCAATTTAGCCCTCCACCCTGTATCCCACGGTAACTCTAAGTCTGTTTTCTGTATCTGTGACTATTTATGTTTCATAAGTAAGTTCATTTGTATACTTATTTTTTAGATTCCATATATAAGTGATATAATATTTGTCTTTCTCTGTCTCACTCCCTTCAGTCTCTAGGTATGACAGTCTCTAGATCCATCCATATTGCTGCAAATGGCATTATTTTGTTCCTTTTTTGGCTGAGTAATATTCCATTGTGTATATATATATATATCATATCTTCTTTATCCATTCCTCTGTTGATGAACATTTAGATTGTTTCCATTCCTGGCTTTTGTAAATAGTGCTGCAGTGAACACTGAGATGCATGTATCTTTTTGAGTTATAGTTTTTTCCAGTTATATGCCCAGAAGTGGGATTGCTGGGTCATACACTAGGTATTTCTATTGTTAGTTTTTAAGGAACCTCCATACTGTTCTCCATAATGGTTGTACCAATTTACATTCCCATTAACACTGCAGAAGGATTCCCTTTTCTCCACACCCTCTCTAGCATTCCTTGTTTGTAGATTTTTTGATGATAGCCATTCTGATCAGTGTGAGGTGATACCTCATTGTAGTTTTAATTTGCCTTTCTCTAATAATTAATGACATTGAGTATCTTTTAGTGTGCTTTTTAGTCGTCTGTATGTCTTTGGAGAAACATCTGTTAGATCTTCCACACACTTTTTGATTGGGTTGCTTGCTTTTTGATACTGAGCTCCTTGCATATTTTGAAGATTCATCCCTTTTTAGTTGTATCAATGCAAATATATTATCCTGTTTTGAGAATAGTCTTTTTGTTTCATTTATGGTTTCATTTGTTGTCCAAAAGTTTTTTCAGTTTAATTAGCTCCTATTTGCTCATTTTTGTTCTTATCTTCATCATTCTAGTAGGTGGACAAAAAAGATCTCGCTGCCATTTATGTCAAAGAGTATTCTGCCTATGTTTTTCTCTAACAGTTTTGTAATGTCCAACCTTACTCTAACCCTGATACCTAAACCAAAGAAAAGGAAATTACAGATCAATATCACTGATGAACATAGATGCAAACATTCTCACCAAAATTCTAGCAAATAGAATCCAGCAACACATTAAAAAAATCATACACTATGATTAAGTTGGCTTTATCCCAGGGATGCAGGGATTCTTCAAAACAGACAAATCAGTCAATGTGATACAGCATCTGATCATCTCAGTAAAAGTAGAAAAAGTTTTTGACAGAATTCAACACCTGTTTATGATAAAACTTCTAGAAAGTGGGCATAGAGAGAAACTACCTCAACATAATAAAGGTCATATATGAAAAACTCACAACAAACATCACCTACCCGTGATTGTAATATATAATTCTGTGCTTTTTATAGTACCTGCCTCTAGAGCACATACTATATTCACTGAGGACTTTCTACCTGTTTACAGTAGCCTTCCATCCCTCAAATCTTATCATTCACAGGAAGTTATTTCAGGGTCCTTGAGGATCCCAGTCCAACTCAGGATTCGTTTAATCCCTATGACCTTCACCTTGATTCTATTCATGTATATAGCAGCATTATTAATTGAAAATTCTTTAACATTGAACTCAAGTGTCCAACTTCCTGATCTCAAACTTATTTTTCCAACTTTTTCCAGAAACCTAATTTTTTAGGTTTTATCAGAAATCTTTTTTCAGAAACCTAATTTCTGACAGCTGTTTAAAGTATCCTAGATTTCAAAAACATTTCCAGCACTTGCTCTTGACACTTAAACTTTATCTTGAGTTAATAGTTCTATATCATGTTTTCCTCCCCTCCTTTTCCTTATCTCTGACCTCCAAGATTGATTTTTTGTTTCTCTAATTATGTGACACTGGAAATACACAAAGGTTTTGATCTATATTAGTTAAATAAATAAAAGCACTTGATGTTCATTGCCAGAAATAAGCACATAGTGATTCTTGTTAACACATGATTTTAGGAAGAAACCATGGCAAATTGATTGTGAGTTAAAATTATACTTTAACTCACTGTACTAAAGTGGGTAAATATACCTTTTCAGAAAAATTACACTATGCCTCATATTACTCATCTGAATTAATTATGATAATGTATTCAACCTTATATAATGTACTTTAAAACTGGGAGTCCTTTGTGTTCTAATATTTTCAAGTTACAGTTGGAAATGTCTTTAAAATTTCCAAACTGAACTTGCATGTATTGTTTAATACCATGTATTACCTGCCTTTAAGTTGTCCATAATGGATGAAGGTTCACAAATCTGTTAACTCTTCAGGAAAGGTGGATATTTAAATGTTTAAACTTAAAAGGTAGATATTTAATTATTAATGTACATTTCCACTTACAAGGTGATGTCATCTTGCTGACAGTTTACATTGCTTTTCTTATTTTGTTTTTAAGACCCAGTTCTATAACATTATATGATCATAATTTTAATTATAACATAATTAATTGTCTGTCCTGCCCTTAAAGTAATACTTCAGCTTAAAGTGCATTTTGAGATTATTCTCAGTAATTTGGTTATAACTATTGGAACTATTTCACATTCCACAATGTTTCAATATCACTTAATTTCAAACTAAAATTTGTTACTGTACTTAACAGATATGGATTATCCCCCAACTCCAGACTAATGTGAATAGACACCTAGAGATACACAAAGTATGTTTATTTATTAAGAATAATTAACTTTTGTCTAATCAAGGAATATTAAAAATAAAATCTGCTTCATTTGGAATATTTTTTACCTTCTCAACCATCAAATTATAATAATTTCACTGTATGAAAATCTGAAATCTTTTTGCTGTTAAGAGTATATTGAGGTATAATAACAGGAAATAAACAGCTATTCTACCTTGATAGTTGATGGAACTACTTTTTGTAAGAATTGGTCTTTTTCACTATGAAATGATACAGTTAGCATAAGCTGAGAGATTTGTTAAGAAATAGCCAATAAAGTTCCATGTTATGCTTTCACAGGAAGTGTCCAAGAGCACCTATTACAGGCATTTTTGGACCAATTTGTCTATTTTTGTTTTATGTAATTTGTGACTCACAAGCGATTGTATAGGACTTTGTACATTGAACAATCAAGTGCCTACTGGTTACTTTTAATTATATTATCTTAAAGGACACCTTAAAGGACACATGGTTAGTCATTTCAATTTTTTTAAATTTTATTTTTTGGCAAAAAGAAGATATAAATAAACGAGATATTAAATCATCTAGTTAAGTACGTTCATGTTCAAGGGATTTTTGTAGGTACAAATTTAAACCAAGATTTACTTTCATATTAGAAAGGAGAGTACTCTGTGACATTTAGGATTAGTCAGGAAATCATTCCTTATTGAAATTCTGGTTCAAGAAAGAATCAAATATATCTTCTCATATTGAATCCGCATTCATTTCAGCAAGTTTTGAAACAATTCAGAGCCTATTTTATATTTCATATGCCTTGTATTTGAAAATAAATATTAAAATATGCTTATATATATATAAGGTAGAAGGAGATAAGATAAAAAGATTGAATTAATTTGGAATGTCTTGACCACTGATCTACTTTGGCACCAGAGCAGATTCTGCTTCTCATAGGCCTATCTAGTGAGTTGTTGGCACATTCAAATGTGTTCACACCCAATAATACCAGAGTGTGTTGGTATGACTATGATCACCAAATATGAAAATGGTGTATTTGATTAATGACCAAACAATTTATTATTTATGAAAAGTCCTAAACTAGGTGTGTCTTCTTAATAATGTTTTTATTTGTTTTCAGAATGTGGTTAGATATTTATGGAAATAAATAATTTCTCTCACCAAATGGCTTTTCAAATATAATGACTTTCACTTAAAAACAAATTAAGTCTGAAGTTTACCGTATATATTCAAGGAAAGATTGTTTTGACATCCCCAAATTATAGTACAAATTATAGTACAATTAAAGATCTCAACTTTGTTATCCAGGGGTTAAATGCCAAAAACATTTTTTTTTTTTGCTTTGTTTTAGATGTTAGTTTATGTGAATTGCTTAAGTCTGCAAAATTCAGAAGGAAATCTCTGCAGTACAGATTTTGTTAAAAGATTTCCAGTATTTCCTGCATCTGTTGGGTGGAAATGGTACTGTTTTACAACTATTTCAATAAAAAAAACAGAGGTGGATAGGATATAAGTTTAAACAATGGAAAAAATGTTGGTTATTTTTAAAGTTAAAAAATGTGTTTTATACTTGGTTCCTGACAAGGTGAAGCTGTTAGTTACTTCTTATCCTGTCTAAATTCCTACAGACCCTTAGTCCTTAAGTTGGAGGTAACTTGAAGGAAGGTTTAATTCATTATTATGTGTGCATTCATATGTATAACTCAGTTTCTAATAGTTTTAATTCCCAGTATTTTTAATTTTTCTAGTAATCTATAAACCATGATTAATTAGGGAAAATTCTATTTTATAGTATTAAGTTACTTTGCATCTCCACTGTCACTGAAAATAGCATCATTTAAAATTCCACTTGAAATTAATGCTTAATCTGTATGATTTCATGTATATATTTAAAACCCTTTAAAATCCATAACAATAATAAAGAACACGTAATTATAATAGAGGGGCTTTCCAGGTAGCACTAGTGGTGAAGAATCTACCTGCCAATGCAGGAGAAATGAGGCAGGGTTTGATCACTAGGTCCGGAAGATCCCCTCAAGAAGGGAATGACAACCCATTTCAGTATTCGTATCTGGAGAATTCCATGAACAGAGGAATCTGATGAGCTACAGTTCACTGGGTCGCAAAGAGTCAGACAGAACTGAAGTGACTTAGAACTCAGGCACACATAACAATAGAGAGTCAGACTTCATTTCTGATGATTGATCACTGACAGATTTCAAGCCCCATCTTCTCCAGCCCCGTCCTTTTCTTTGCACTATCTAAGCAAGCTGATAACGTTTACACACATTCTGTCTTTTGGTACCAGCAAGAATTTTAAGCCTTGCACCACTCCAACTCAAGTTCTGGAACTTTTCCCTAGCCACAACTCCTAGCCACTAAAAAACTCAATCTACATGTCCTATCTAAATTCAACCCACTTGAACCCACTTATACCTCCACTATTCCCTCCTTTGGGCTTCCCTGGTGGCTCAGAGGTTAAAGCGTCTGCCTCTAATGCGGGAGACACGGGTTCGATCCCTGGGTCGGGAAGATCCCCTGGAGAAGGAAATGGCAATCCACTCCAGTATTCTTGCCTGGAGAATCCCACGGACAGGAGAAGCCTAGTAGGTTACAGTCCACGGGGTCGCAAAGAGTCGGACACGACTGAGCGACTGAACTGAACTGAACTGATTCCCTCCTTGAGATTGTCTCTTTTAAAAGACACAATACATTTTTACTTGGCTGCCCATGACAGTATCTCAAATTTTGCCATAATACACAATATTTGCAGACAAGATCTTAACCACATCCAACTTTTTCTGGAAACACAGGTATGATATTGCATTAATGACCTCAGTCCCACTATTGGATTCACCCCTTCTTTCCTTTGAGCATTCTTTGGCATTGCCTTTCTTTGGGATTGGAATGAAAACACCTTTTCCAGTCCTGTGGCCACTGCTGAGTTTTCCAAATTTGCTGGCATATTGAGTGCAGCACTTTCACACCATCATCTTTCAGGATTTGAAATAGCTCAACTGGAATTCCATCACCTCCACTAGCTTTGTTCGTAGTGATGCTTTTTAAGGCCCACTTGACTTCACATTCCAGGATGTCTGGCTCTAGGTGAGTGATCACACCATCATGATTATCTGGGGCGTGAAAATTTTTTTTGTACAGTTCTTCTGGTATTCTTGCCACCTCTTCTTAATATCTTCTGCTTCATGTATAGTCATAAGGGATTTGATTTAGGTCATACCTGAATGGTCTGGTGGTTTTCTCCACTTTCTTCAATTTCAGTCTGTATTTGGAAATAAGGAATTTATGATCCAAGCCACAGTCAGCTCCCAGTCTTGCTTTTGCTGACTGTATAGAGTTTCTCCATCTTTGGCTGCAAAGAATATAATTAATCTGATTTTGGTGTTAACCATCTGGTGATGTCCATATGTAGAGTCTTCTCTTGTGTTGTTGGGAGAAGGAGTATACTANAATAAGGAATTTATGATCCAAGCCACAGTCAGCTCCCAGTCTTGCTTTTGCTGACTGTATAGAGTTTCTCCATCTTTGGCTGCAAAGAATATAATTAATCTGATTTTGGTGTTAACCATCTGGTGATGTCCATATGTAGAGTCTTCTCTTGTGTTGTTGGGAGAAGGAGTATACTATGACCAGTGCGTTCTCTTGGCACAACTCTATTAGCCTTTGCCCTGCTTCATTCTGTACTCCAAGGCCAAATTTGCCTGTTACTCCAGGTGTTTCTTGACTTCCTACTTTTGTATTTCAGTCCCCTATAATGAAAAGGACATCTTTTTTGGGGTGTTAGTTCTAGAAGGTCTTGTAGGTCTTCATAGAGCTGTTCAACCTCAGCTTCTTCAGCATTACTGGTTGGGGCATAGACTTGAATTACTATGATATTGAATGGTTTGCCCTGGAAACGAATAGAGATAATTTTGTCGATTTTGAGATTGCATCCAAGTACTGCATTTCAGACTCTTTTGTTGACTATGATGGCTATTCCATTTCTTCTAAGGGATTCCTGCCCACAGTAGTAGATATAATGGTCATCTGAGTTAAATTCATCCATTCCAGTCCATCTTAGTTCACTAATTCCTAGAATGTCACACTGTTCACTCTTGTCGTCTTCTGTTTGACCATTTCCAGTTTGCCTTGATTCATGGACCTAACATTCCACGTTCCTATGCAATGTTGCTCTTACAGCATCGAACCCTGCTTCACCAGTCCCATTTACAACTGGGTGTTGTTTTTGCTTTGGCTCCATCCCTTCATTCTTTCTGGAGTTATTTCCCCACTGATCTCCAGTAGCATATTGGGTACCTACCGACCTGGAGAGTTCATCTTTCAGTGTCCTATCTTTTTGCCTTTTCATACTGTTCATAAGGTTCTCAAGGCAAGATACTGAAGTGGTTTGCCATTCCCTTCTCCAGTGCACCACATTCTTCCAATGTTCAAGCTGGTTTAGAACTTCCAGATGTTCAAGCTTGTTTTAGAAAAGGCAGAGGAACCAGAGATCAAATTGCCAACATCTGCTGGATCATTGAGAAAGCAAGAGAGTTCCAGAAAAACATCTATTTCTGCTTTATTGACTATGCCAAAGACTGTTGAC
>SJYT01076015.1:143006-169327 GCA_006410635.1 Cephalophus harveyi
TCCAACTCTCACATCCATACATGACCACAGGAAAAACCATAGCCTTGACTAGACGGACCTTAGTCGGCAAAGTAATGTCTCTGCTTTTGAATATGCTATCTAGGTTGATCATAACTTTTCTTCCAAGGAGTAAGCGTCTAGGTTATGCCATTCTCATGGCAGAGGGAAGAACAATTAATAGAACTATGAAATAACTCTAAAGCTTCTGTCATTCATGGATTCATCTCTTATTCTATTGGCTAAACCAATCACTTGACAAACGTTGTCACTATGATGCAAAGTATTTTCATTCAATAGGGAAGTTCTGTAAGCCATACAGCAGTGACTCTTATAAGAAGGATGATGAATAAGTGCTAACAAGAACACAAGCTACCAAACCTAGTTTTCCCCTACATATTCCATGTTCTAAATTTACATTTTCCGTTCATCAAGCCAATTCATCAAAGAATGAAATAAAATTTTACTTCTCTTACCTGATCACAGATACATATCAGAAAAAAGCAATAGGATCTGTAATAAAGTTTTTCCAGAATTATTTCTGCTGTTAAAATAGAGGTTGGTTTAAAAAACACTGGAGTTGTTCAAATAATAAATAATAGGAAAAAGTAAGTGAAATATCTCAGTGTGAGCAAAATACATTTTGAGTTAATATCTGCTTATTTTATCTATCTTATAACTAGTTAAAATATTTCCTATTTTCCCTTAAGCTCCATGAGAGAAGATATTGAGTTGGCCCAAAAATTCATTTGGGTTTTTCCATAAGATGTTTTGGGAAGTCTGAACAAACTTGTTGATCAATCCAGTACAAGAAGCAGGAAGCGTGCAGGATAGTCATAGGTCCCTTACTTTGGAGTTAAACCACCTGGATTGAAATTCTAACTCTGCTGTTTCCTAGCTATGTGACCTAAGTTCTTTTTCCTCTCAGTATCTGAACTTCAACCAAATAATACCTTTTCATGGGGTTAATAATTAAGCAAGTCTAGAAAAGGCAAATAGAACAGCATCAAGTATGGATATAAATCTTTGTTACTGTTATTATTATAGAGACTAAAAGTCTTGCTTACAATCACATTCCCAGGGCTTAGCGTAATTTCTGTTTATAGCAGGCACTGAAAATATTTATGTATTGAGTGGATGGAAGCCTGTATAAATGAATGGATGATTATATCTTTATATATATTTTATGCATTTGAATGTACAGCAATTTTGTGTGTGTATATATATATACACACACATACATGTAATTGTTTCATCTTTTTATGGAAATATATTAAGGCAAATACATTAAAAATGTAGAAGTAGTAAAAGTCTTACATTTTTAAAGCTACAGAATCATTAATTTTGCAAGATGTCAGAATGTGAAAGGAAATTATCAGTGAAAAGTCATGGAGATGTCTCTGTGTAATGGGGGACAAAAGAAAGGAGGAATGGCTTTTATTCTTCTGTCCTGTCACTTTACTTTATATCAGCTGCTTAAAAGGTAGCACTGAAGCGTGTGATTGGTTTCATAAGAGCCTTAAGAATGGTAAAAGAAAAATGACTCTTGCATATTAAAGCAAAGGTCCAGGAGACTGATCAGACTAAAGGAGAGTGAGGAACAGACATATCTACATTTTATTGTGGATACCAGTGCCTCTTTATTATCCTGAAGCTGACAGCTAAGATGACCAAAGAGTATTAGGCCACTGCTTATGTACAGATGATTCTTTGTGTTAGACACATATTTGTAGTTTTAGAGAGCTTCAGCAGTGATAGCCAGCTGGAAATTTCTCATAAACAGAATCATCAAATACTTATGCTAGAAGGAAACTCAGGTTGTCTGACTTCAGGTCCAGCAACCTGTCCTTGTTCTACAATAGCTTGGTCTGGTTCTATGGAGCCTGTTAGGCCAAAGAAGGAAATATTTACCAAATGTGAAAATGACACTCAACAGTTTGAGTATATAATATTATTCAGTCAAATTCAGAGAATCTTTTTATTTTATCGTATTTGAAAGTGAAAGCCATATTTGACTCTTTGCTACCCCATGGACTATACAGTCCATTGAATTCTCCAGGCCAGAAAACTGGAATGGGTATTCTCTCCCTTCTCCAGGGGATCCTCCCAACCACGGAACTGAACCAAAGTCTCCCACCTTGCAGGCGGATTCTTTACCAGCTGAGCCACAAGCGAAGCCTAAGAATACTGGAGTGGGTAGCCTATTCCTTCTCCATCAGATCTTCTCAACCCAAGAATCGAACCAGGGTCTCCTGCATTGCAAGCAGATTCTTTATCAACTGAGCTATCAGGAAAGCCCTTGTTTTCCTATTTGTGTGTGTGTGTGTGTGTGTTAGTTGCTCAGTCGTGTTTGCTCTTTGCGACCCCAAGGACTGTAGCCCGCCAGGATTCTCTGTCCATGGAATTCTCCAGGCAAGAATACTGGAGTGGATTGCCATTTCCTCCTTCAGGGGATCTTCCTGATCCATGGATCTAACTCACGTCTCTTGTGTTTTTTACCACTGTGCCATCTATAATAGTAATTAGAGATTTATTTAATAAAACCTTCAATAAACAGCTTAAGATTAACCACTGGAAAATGACTTTTTTTTTTTGCTTCTTAAAAGATTACTTAAGTCAAGTTTATCCACAATAAAATGTCTCAGTTTAAGCATCCAGTTCAGTGAGTTTGCTGCTGCTGCTTAGTTGTTTCAGACATGTCCAACTCTGCATGAGCCAATGGACTGCAGCCTGCCAGGCTCCTCTGAATATGGAATTCTCCAGGCAAGAATACTGGAGTGTGTTGCCATGCCATCCTCCAGGGGACCTCCCTGACCCAGGGATCAAATCCAGGTCTCCTGAATTGCAGGCAGATTCTTTACTGCTGAGCCACCAGAAAAGCCTTCAGTGAGTTTAGTTGTTGTTCAGTCGCTCAGTCATGTCCGACTCCATGACCCCATGGATTGCAGCACGCTAGTCTTCCCTGTCCATCACCATCTCCTGGAGCTTGCTCAAATTTATATCCATTGAGTCAGTGATGCCATCCAACCATCTCATCCATTATCACCCCATTCTCTTCCTGCCTTCAATCTTTCCTAGTATCAGAGTCTTTTCTAATGAGTCAGCTGTTCACATCAGGTGGCCAAAGTATTGGAGTTTCAGCTTCAGCATCAGTCTGTCCAATGAATATTCTGCATTGATTTCCTTGAGAATTGACTGGGTGATCTACTTGAAGTACAAGGGACTCTCAAGAGTCTTTTCCAACACCACAGTTCAAAAGCATCAGTTCTTCAGAGCCCAGCTTTCTTTATGGTTCAGCACTCACATTCAACAAAGGTCCAAATTTGCCAACAAAGGTCCATCTAGTCAAAGCTGTGATTTTCTGGTAGTCATGTATGGATGTGAAAGCTGGACTGTAAAGAAAGCTGAGCACTGAAGAATCGATACTTGTGAACTGTGGTGTTGGAGAAGACTCCTGAGAATCCCTTGAACTGTAAGTAGACCACACCAGTCAATCCTAAAGGAAATCAGTCCTGAATATTCATTGGAAGGATTGATGCTGAAGCTGAAACTCCAATACTTTGGCCACCTGATGTGAAGAATGGGCTCATTAGAAAAGACCCTGATGCTGGGAAAGATTGAAGGCAGGAGGAGAAGGAAATGACAGAGAACGAGATGGTCGGATGGCATCGCCGACTCAATGGACATGAGTTTGAGCAGTCTCTGGGAGTTGATGATGGATAGGGAAGCCTGGCATGCTGCAGTCCATGGGGTCATGAACAGTTGGACCCGACTGAGTGACTGAACTAAACTCACATCTATACATGACTAGTGAAAAAACCATAGCTTTGACTCTACAGACCTTTGTTGGCAAAGTAATGTCTTTGCATTTAATATGCTGTCTAGGTTTGTCATAGCTTTTTTCCAAATGGCAAGAGTCTTTTAATTTAATGACTACAGACACCATCTGCAGTGATTTTGGAGCCCACAAACTAACGTCTATCACTGTTTCCATTGTTTCACCATCAATTTGCCATATAGTAATGCAACCAGATGCCATGATCTTAGTTGTTTTTTTTTTTTTTTTTTTTAGATACCAAACCTTTTTATTTATTTATTTTTTTAATTTTATTTTTACTTTATTTTACTTTACAATACTGTATTGGTTTTGCCATACATCGACATGAATCTGCCATGGGTGTATATGAGCTCCCAATCCTGAACCCCCCTCCCACCTCCCACCCCATATCCTATCTCTGGATCATCCCTGGGCACCAGCCCCAAGCATCCTATATCCTGTATCGAACGTAGACTGGTGATTCATTTCTTACATGATAATATACATGTTTCAATGCCATTCTCCCAAATCATCCCACCCTCTCCCTCTCCCTCAGAGTCCAAAAGTCTGCTCTATAGATCTGTGTCTCTTTTGCTGTCTCGCATACAGGGTTATCATTACCATCTTTCTAAATTCCATATATATGTGTTAGTATACTGTATTGGTATTTTTCTTTCTGGCTTATTTCACTCAGTATAATTGGCTCCAGTTTCATCCATCTCATTAGAACTGATTCAAATGTATTCTTTTTAATGGCTGAGTAATACTCCATTGTGTATATGTGCAACAGCTTTCTTATCCATTCATCTGCTGATGGAGACTGTTGAATTTTAAGCCAGTTTTTTCACTCTCCTCTTTCACCTTCATCTAGAGGGACTTTATTTCTCTTTGCTTTCTGCCATAAGGGTGGTATCATCTTCATATCTGAGACTATTGATATTTCTCCCAGCAATCTTGATTCCTTCTTGTGCTTCATCCAGCCCAGCATTTCTCGTGTGTATTCTGCATAAAAGTTAAATATGCAGGGTGACAAAATACACTTTGACATATTCCTTTCCCAATTTTGAACTAGTCTGTTGTTCCATGTCCTATTCTACCTGTTGCTTCTTGACTTGCCTACAGGTTTCTCAGGAGGCAGGTATGGAGGTCTGGTATTCCCATCTCTTTCAGAATTTTCCGCAGTTAATTGTGATCCACACAGTCAAAGGCTTTAGCGTAGTCAATGAAGCAGAAGTAGATGTTTTTCTGGAATTTTCTTCCTTTCTCTATGATCCATCAGGTGTTGGCAATTTGATCTCTTGTTCCTTTGCCTTTTGTAAATCCACCTTGAACATCTGAGAATTCTTGGTTCACATACTGTTGAAGCCTAGCTTGGAGGATTTTGAGCATTATTTTGCTAGCATATGAAATGAGCTCAATTGTGCTGTTTTGAACATTCTTTGGCTTTACCTTTCTTTGAGATTGAAAAGAAAACTGATCTTTTCCAGTCCTGTGGCCACTGCTGAGTTTTCCAAATTTGTGGGCATGTTGAGTGCAGCACTTTCACAGAATCATATTTTAGGATTTGAAATAGCTCATCTGGAATTCCATCACTTTCACCAGTTTTGTTCATAGTGATGCTACCTAAACCCCACTTGACTTCACACTATAGGATGTGTAGCTTTAGGTGGGTGATCACATCATTGTGGTTATCTGTGTTATTTACTTCTTTTTTGTGTAGTTCTGTGTATTCTTGCCAAATCTTAATATCTTCTGATTCTGTTAAGTTGATACCACTTCTGTCCTTTATCATGCCCATCTTTGCATGAAATGTTCCCTTGGTGTTTCTAATTTTCTTTTCTAGAAGAGATCTCTAGTTGTTCCCATTCTATTGTTTTTAGGCAAACAATAGAATCAGCCATCTAACCATGAAGAACAGCATATAGAATATTTCTTTTACCCCAGAAAATTTCCTCATGTTTTTTTCCTTTAGTTCCTTCCTGCAACCCAAAATCAGCTGCTATTTTTACTTATTCTTAAAGTTCATGGAATTTACATGATGCAGTATGAACTATTTTCTTTCTGTATTTACTCACTCAACATAATATTTTTGAGATTTTTTTTTTCCCCCCTCAAATCGTTGCATGTCACTGGTTCATTCTTTTTAATTGCTCAGTGGGATTCTGTTACAAAGTGTCACACTTATTTTCTTCATTTTTCCATTGCTGGATACGTCATTCTTTTGCATTTATTATTTATTATGACTAAAGTTTCTATGAATGTTTTTGTATTGGTATTTTGTGGATGTATGTTTTCTATTATTCTTAGGAGTAAAATTGATGGGTCAGAGTGTAGGTATGTTTTTAATAAAATGTCAGTTACTTTTCAGAGTGGTGATAGCATTTTACACTTACACAAACAATATATGCAAATTATGATGGCTCCATATCCTCCATATGTTGGTTTTGCCAGTCTTTTAAATTATAAAGAGTTCGAGTATGAGACAGTATCTCATAATGCTCTTAATTAACATTTCTCTAGTTACTAATGATGGTTAACATCTTAACAGATGTTTATGTTTAGATGTTATGTTTAGATATTTTCATTTTTATGCATGTGTCTATATCTCAATTTAACTTTTATATATGAAATAGAGATCAAAGTTTTAGATTGAAGTTGGTTTTGTTTTTAAACAAAATCCATGAACCTGGTATATATCTCTATTTATTTATGATTTCTTTAATGTCTATTATGTTAGAGAGGTTTAGAATAGGGATCTGGAACAGAATTTTTAAATATATTGCTAAATAAATTATGTTCTTTTTTATGTTATTGTAGATTCTATTTTTTCTTATTTCATTCTCAATTGTTTATTGCTGGTATATAGAAATTAAATTGCTTTTGTATATTACATTCCTTGAATCTAACTGAAATCATTTTGATTTTAGGAGGTTCTAAATGACTTTATCACTTGGGAATAATAGTGTAACCACCACTGCAATCAAGTATGTTGTTAAATATGTGTGCAATCAACTAGGCCATAACCATAAATATTTACTTCATGCTACTCCTGTATTTTCATAGCTATTCTCTATCCTCTAGCCATCCCTAATTCCTGCCAAACACTAATCCATTTTCTACATCTATAATTTTGTAATTTGGTAGACATTATATGAGAGAATCATACAGTATGTGATCTTTAGAGATTTTCTTTTTGACTCAGTATAATGCTTTTGCAATATATTCTAGCTGCTATTTATGTAAACAGTTACCTTTATTCCTGAGTAGTATTCCATGATATAGACATGACATTGTATTTACCTGTTTACCTGTTGAGAGACATTTTGATTGTTTTCAGGTTTTTTTTTTTTTCTACCCCAAATATAGCAGCTGTAAACATTCATACACAGGATTTTTCATTTATTTGGGAAAAATGTCCAGCAGTGTGATTCTTGAGTCATATGATAAATGTAGTATAATGTTTCAAAGAGACTGCCAGACTACTTTTCACAGTGGCTTATCCATTTTACATTCCTATCAGCAATGTATGAGGGACTCAATTTTATTGTATCTTTGCCAGAATTTTATGTAATTACTATTTTGCTGTTTTAGTTCTCTAATATATGTTTTGCAAGATCATGTCATGTTCATATTTGCCTTTTCTTAGTGATTACTGAAGTTTAAGATCTTTTCAGATTTTTTCTTTTTTTTTTTCTTTTTTCCCATTTATGTACCCTCTTTGGTGAAATGTCTTCTCATGTACTTTACTCACTTTTCAATTATATTGTTTGCTTTTTACAGTTATATTTTAAGGATGCTTTCAAAATCCTAGATACAAATTATTTGTCATGTGTCATTAACAGATATTGTGTAGTCTTTGTATCTACTTAACAGGGTCATTTGTAGGAAAACGATTTTTAATTTTAATGAAGTCCTTTTTATCAGTTTTTTCTTCTTTTATGCATCATGATTTGCATTATTTCTAAAAATTATTCCCCAACCCTCAGCCTTTAAAGATTTTCTTACATATTTTATTCTGGATGTTTCACTTTTAACTATGATCCATTTAGAGTTAAGCTTGTATAAGGTGTGAGGTTTAGCTAGAGAGTCTTTTTTATTTTTTTTTAACCTATATCAGGCAAAAGACTATTTAAAGGCTATTTTCCCTCTTCCTCCATTGAACTGATTTTGCACTTTAATAAAAAAAAATGTGTTGACTATACTGGTATATACATCTGTATTTTAAATTCTGAATTCTTTATTCTGTTCTATTAATTATGTGCTTATTGCTCTGTGAGCACTACTGTTTTGATTAGACTAGCTATATCAAAATCTTAAAATTGTGCAGAGGGATACTTTCAACTTTATTATTCTTTTCTTGTTAAAACATCTATTCTACATTCTTTGCCTTTGTAAGATTTTAGAATAATTTTATTTTAATCTATAAAATATCTTGCTCCTTGCTCTAATTTTGGTACAGATTGTCTTGAATATATATCAATTTAAATAAATTTAGTATCTTTACAATGTTAAGTGTTCCAGTCCATGAACATGGTATGCATCTCCATACCATTTAGATCTTCTTTGTTTTTTTTTTCCAATAAATGTTTTATTTTTCAGCATGCAAGTTCTATACATCTTTTGCATATTTATTTTTTGCTGTTCAGTCACTCAGTCATGTCCAACTCTTTGTGACCCCATGGAGTACAACATGCCAGAGTTTCTTGTCCTTCACCCTTTCTCCCATCTCTTGCTCAAACTCATTGAGTTGGTGATGCCATTCAACCATCTTGTCTTCTGTTGCCCCCTTCTCCTCCTGCCTTCTATCTTTCCCAGCATCAGGGTCTTTTCCAATGAGTAGGCTCCTTGCATCAGATGACCAAAGTATTGGAGCTTCAGCATCAGTCCTTCCAATGAATATTCAGAGTTGATTTCCTTTAGCATTGACTGGTTTGATATACATAAATAGTTATGTAGTTTACTTAGCATTATTTATTTAGAAATACCCAAGTATTTTAAACTTGATTCATCTATTGCTCTTACTATTCATCTACTCCATTCATCTATTTCTCATACCCTCATTCCCTGCCTCTGGCAGCTACCAGTCTGTTCTCTGTATCAGTGAGCTCAGTTTTGTTTTATTTTGCTTTATATTCCACATGGTAAAGAAATCACATGGCACCTGTCCTTATCTATCTGACTTATTTCACTTACTATAATATTTCAAGGTCCATCCATATTGTCAGAAATGGTGAGGTTTTATTTTGTCTTTTTTGTGGCAGAATAATATTCCATTTGTGTGTGTGCATGTATGTGTATATTTTTTAATTCATTCACTCACCGATGGACAGCTTTAGGTTGTTTCCGTATTTTGGCTATTGTGAATAATGCTGCAATGAATATAGGGTTACATATATCTTTTTGATTTAGTGTTTTCATTTTTGTCAGATAAATACTCAGACATGAAATTTGCTGAATCATATAGTTGTTCCATTTTTAATTTTTTGAGGAATCATCATAGTGTTTTCTCTTTTGGTTACACGGTTTACTTTCCCACCACCAACTCACAAGAATTCTCCTTCATTTATATCCTCACTGACTCTTATTATTTGTTGTCTGTTTAATAAGTCATTCTGATAGGTATTAAGGTCATATCTCATTGTGGTTTTAATTTGCATTTCCCTTATGGTTAGTGTGATATTGAGCATCTTTTTATGTACCAGTTGGCATTCTGTATGTCTTCTTTGGAAAAATGTGTATTCAGATATTCTGCCCATTTTTTAAAAAAGAGGATTGGTTTTATTTGATATTTAGTTCTATACATTTTTCATATATCTTTGAAGTCACCACCTTATTAGATACATGACTTGCAAATATTTTCTCCAATTTAGCATGTTGGCTATTTATTTTGTTGCTGGTTTCCTTTGTTGTACAGAAAGTGAAAGTGAAAATGAAGTCACTCAGTCCTGTCCAACTCTTTGCAACCCCATGGACTGTAACCTATCAGGCTCCTCTGTCCATGGGATTTTCCAGGCAAGAATGCTGGAGTGGATTGCCATTTCCTTCTCCAGGGGATCTTCCCGACCCAGGAATTGAACCCGGGTCTCCCATATTGCAGGCAGACGCTTTACCGTCTGCGCCAAAAGCTTTCTAGTATGACATAGACCCACTTATTTATTTTTATGCCTTTTACTTTATGGTCAGATTAAAAAGAATCACCACAGCCTGTGTTGCCTATATATTCTTCTAGGAGTTTCATGGTTTCAGGTATCACACTCAAGTCTTTAACACATTGTGTGTTGATTTTTGTGTACGGTGTAAGACAGTGATCCAGTTTCATTCTTTTGCATGTGGCTGCCCAATTTTCTCATCACTAATTTTTGGATAGACTTATTTCCCTATTCAATAGCCTTGACTTGTTTGTCATCAATTAATTAACCATATACACATGGGTTTATTTCTGGGTTCTCTACTGTGTTACATTTATCTATGGGTCTGTTTTTATACCAAAATTCCAGACTACTTTAATTACTATAGCTTTGCAACATAGTTTGAAATCAGGGAGCATGGTGCTTTGTTTATTTTCACTATTTGTGTGGCGGAGTCCATACAAATTGGGGAATTATTCTATTTCTTTGAAAATCATTATTGAAATTTTCACTGGAATTGCATTGAATCTCTAGATTCTTTTGGTAGTAGGGAAATTTAACAACTATTGGATTTTTCTAATCCATAAGCTTGGAATACTTTTGATTTATTTGTGTTTTATTAAGTTTCTTTCATTAATGTCTTATTTTCAGTATAGGTCTCTAATCTCTTTGATTAAATATATTTCTAGGTATTCCATACTTTTTGATGCATTTGGAGATGATTTCTCTTTATGGTAGTTTATTATTTGTGCATACAAATGCAACAGATTTTTTCATATTGATTTTGTATTCTACAACTTTATTGCATTTTTTTTAGTTCTAACAGTTTTTTTTTTTTTTTTTTACTATTTTGCTGTTTTAGTTCTCTAATATATGTTTTGCAAGATCATGTCATGTTCATATTTGCCTTTTCTTAGTGATTACTGAAGTTTAAGATCTTTTCAGATTTTTTCTTTTTTTTTTTCTTTTTTCCCATTTATGTACCCTCTTTGGTGAAATGTCTTCTCATGTACTTTACTCACTTTTCAATTATATTGTTTGCTTTTTACAGTTATATTTTAAGGATGCTTTCAAAATCCTAGATACAAATTATTTGTCATGTGTCATTAACAGATATTGTGTAGTCTTTGTATCTACTTAACAGGGTCATTTGTAGGAAAACGATTTTTAATTTTAATGAAGTCCTTTTTATCAGTTTTTTCTTCTTTTATGCATCATGATTTGCATTATTTCTAAAAATTATTCCCCAACCCTCAGCCTTTAAAGATTTTCTTACATATTTTATTCTGGATGTTTCACTTTTAACTATGATCCATTTAGAGTTAAGCTTGTATAAGGTGTGAGGTTTAGCTAGAGAGTCTTTTTTATTTTTTTTTAACCTATATCAGGCAAAAGACTATTTAAAGGCTATTTTCCCTCTTCCTCCATTGAACTGATTTTGCACTTTAATAAAAAAAAATGTGTTGACTATACTGGTATATACATCTGTATTTTAAATTCTGAATTCTTTATTCTGTTCTATTAATTATGTGCTTATTGCTCTGTGAGCACTACTGTTTTGATTAGACTAGCTATATCAAAATCTTAAAATTGTGCAGAGGGATACTTTCAACTTTATTATTCTTTTCTTGTTAAAACATCTATTCTACATTCTTTGCCTTTGTAAGATTTTAGAATAATTTTATTTTAATCTATAAAATATCTTGCTCCTTGCTCTAATTTTGGTACAGATTGTCTTGAATATATATCAATTTAAATAAATTTAGTATCTTTACAATGTTAAGTGTTCCAGTCCATGAACATGGTATGCATCTCCATACCATTTAGATCTTCTTTGTTTTTTTTTTCCAATAAATGTTTTATTTTTCAGCATGCAAGTTCTATACATCTTTTGCATATTTATTTTTTGCTGTTCAGTCACTCAGTCATGTCCAACTCTTTGTGACCCCATGGAGTACAACATGCCAGAGTTTCTTGTCCTTCACCCTTTCTCCCATCTCTTGCTCAAACTCATTGAGTTGGTGATGCCATTCAACCATCTTGTCTTCTGTTGCCCCCTTCTCCTCCTGCCTTCTATCTTTCCCAGCATCAGGGTCTTTTCCAATGAGTAGGCTCCTTGCATCAGATGACCAAAGTATTGGAGCTTCAGCATCAGTCCTTCCAATGAATATTCAGAGTTGATTTCCTTTAGCATTGACTGGTTTGATATACATAAATAGTTATGTAGTTTACTTAGCATTATTTATTTAGAAATACCCAAGTATTTTAAACTTGATTCATCTATTGCTCTTACTATTCATCTACTCCATTCATCTATTTCTCATACCCTCATTCCCTGCCTCTGGCAGCTACCAGTCTGTTCTCTGTATCAGTGAGCTCAGTTTTGTTTTATTTTGCTTTATATTCCACATGGTAAAGAAATCACATGGCACCTGTCCTTATCTATCTGACTTATTTCACTTACTATAATATTTCAAGGTCCATCCATATTGTCAGAAATGGTGAGGTTTTATTTTGTCTTTTTTGTGGCAGAATAATATTCCATTTGTGTGTGTGCATGTATGTGTATATTTTTTAATTCATTCACTCACCGATGGACAGCTTTAGGTTGTTTCCGTATTTTGGCTATTGTGAATAATGCTGCAATGAATATAGGGTTACATATATCTTTTTGATTTAGTGTTTTCATTTTTGTCAGATAAATACTCAGACATGAAATTTGCTGAATCATATAGTTGTTCCATTTTTAATTTTTTGAGGAATCATCATAGTGTTTTCTCTTTTGGTTACACGGTTTACTTTCCCACCACCAACTCACAAGAATTCTCCTTCATTTATATCCTCACTGACTCTTATTATTTGTTGTCTGTTTAATAAGTCATTCTGATAGGTATTAAGGTCATATCTCATTGTGGTTTTAATTTGCATTTCCCTTATGGTTAGTGTGATATTGAGCATCTTTTTATGTACCAGTTGGCATTCTGTATGTCTTCTTTGGAAAAATGTGTATTCAGATATTCTGCCCATTTTTTAAAAAAGAGGATTGGTTTTATTTGATATTTAGTTCTATACATTTTTCATATATCTTTGAAGTCACCACCTTATTAGATACATGACTTGCAAATATTTTCTCCAATTTAGCATGTTGGCTATTTATTTTGTTGCTGGTTTCCTTTGTTGTACAGAAAGTGAAAGTGAAAATGAAGTCACTCAGTCCTGTCCAACTCTTTGCAACCCCATGGACTGTAACCTATCAGGCTCCTCTGTCCATGGGATTTTCCAGGCAAGAATGCTGGAGTGGATTGCCATTTCCTTCTCCAGGGGATCTTCCCGACCCAGGAATTGAACCCGGGTCTCCCATATTGCAGGCAGACGCTTTACCGTCTGCGCCAAAAGCTTTCTAGTATGACATAGACCCACTTATTTATTTTTATGCCTTTTACTTTATGGTCAGATTAAAAAGAATCACCACAGCCTGTGTTGCCTATATATTCTTCTAGGAGTTTCATGGTTTCAGGTATCACACTCAAGTCTTTAACACATTGTGTGTTGATTTTTGTGTACGGTGTAAGACAGTGATCCAGTTTCATTCTTTTGCATGTGGCTGCCCAATTTTCTCATCACTAATTTTTGGATAGACTTATTTCCCTATTCAATAGCCTTGACTTGTTTGTCATCAATTAATTAACCATATACACATGGGTTTATTTCTGGGTTCTCTACTGTGTTACATTTATCTATGGGTCTGTTTTTATACCAAAATTCCAGACTACTTTAATTACTATAGCTTTGCAACATAGTTTGAAATCAGGGAGCATGGTGCTTTGTTTATTTTCACTATTTGTGTGGCGGAGTCCATACAAATTGGGGAATTATTCTATTTCTTTGAAAATCATTATTGAAATTTTCACTGGAATTGCATTGAATCTCTAGATTCTTTTGGTAGTAGGGAAATTTAACAACTATTGGATTTTTCTAATCCATAAGCTTGGAATACTTTTGATTTATTTGTGTTTTATTAAGTTTCTTTCATTAATGTCTTATTTTCAGTATAGGTCTCTAATCTCTTTGATTAAATATATTTCTAGGTATTCCATACTTTTTGATGCATTTGGAGATGATTTCTCTTTATGGTAGTTTATTATTTGTGCATACAAATGCAACAGATTTTTTCATATTGATTTTGTATTCTACAACTTTATTGCATTTTTTTTAGTTCTAACAGTTTTTTTTTTTTTTTTTGAGGATTCTTTAAGGATTTTATGTATAGTACCATGTTGCCTGCAAATGATGACATTTTTATTTCTTCCTTTCCAACTTGGATGCTTTTTAAATTTACTTTTCTTGCTTCATTGATTTTTCTGGGACTTCCAATATTATGTTGAATGAAAGTAGAGAGAGTTAGCATCCTTGTCTTATTCTTGATGTTAGAGGAAAGATTTCATCTTTTCCCCGTTGAGTATCAAGTTAGCATTAGACTTGTCTTTTATGACCTTTATTAGATTTTAAATGGTTATAAATGGTATCATACTTTAAATTTTGGTTTCCATGTATTTATTGGTCATTTTGGAAATAAAATTAATTTGGTTATATTGATTTTGTATTTTGTGATCTTAATGAAATCAGGCATTCTTTCTAGGAGTGTTTTCATAGAGTTCTTATGATTTTCTACATAAATAATTATGTCATCTGCAAATAAGGACAGTTCATGTCTGCTTTTATGATCTTTATGCCTTTATTTCCTTTTATTTCCACCTCTTGAATGGTCAAGAATCTCTAGTAATATGTCAATTAAGACTAGATATTTTACCATGTTCCAGATCTTAGGGGAAAAGCATTCAGTTTTTTACTACTACATATGATGTAAGATATAGATTTTTTGTAGTTTAGGAAGTTTGTCTCTAATTTGCTGTGAATTTCTATCATGGCCAGGTATTAAATATTATCAAATACTTTTTGTATCAGTTTGTAATGAGAGTGTGTTTTTTTCTCCTTTGACATGTTAATATGGTAGATTACATTGATTGGTTTTCAAATATTAAGCCAGCTTTGCATCCCTGGATTAATCTCACTTTTCTTCAAGTATAATTCTTTTTATACACTACTCAATTTCACTTGCTATTATTTGGTTAAGGAGCTTTGCACCTATGCTCATGAGAGATATTAGTTGTAGTTTTTCATGTTTTGGTACTGCCTTTGTTTATTTTTGTTATTAGAGTAATACTGGCTTCATAAAACAAATTGAGAAATGACCCCTTTTGTATTTTCTTCAAGAGATTATGTATATTGGTGTTAATTCTTTAAACATTTGGTAGAATACTCCAGTGAAATCACACAGGATTCATTTGGAGAATTTTAAGATTTTGAATTTATTTTCCCTGATATTTTTAGAGCTACTCACACCTGGTCTACCAGATGCTATATGGTTTTTTGAAGAACTTCTTATTTTGGGGGGCTACAATTTTCTTCCAGAAAGGGCATTAATTAAAATGGAATAATAAGCCTGAAATCACTTTAATTTTCTCACTTCATATCTAATGTTTTGTTATCCTTTTGTATCAATAGTTTCCAAACATTTTTTTTCATAAGATAGAAATGTTGAAGTCCCATGTAGAAAACAAATAAAAGAAGTGATCAGGACCAGAAGAGTTCTGTCTTGTGTTTTCTCATAAGGTGTCTCTGAAATGGACAGGACTCTGTGAGACACACTTGCCAACAACCCTTGTTTAGGAAAATAGGTTACTGTACAGGGAGTCAGCAGGCTTGCCTTCTAGAATCATCTCTGCTATAAAATTTCTGACCTCAATTATATCTCTTCATTTCTCTACATCTCAATCCTCTACAGAATAGAGCATTGAAATTGATCAGACATTCATACCTGGGATGCATGTAATGCATGAAGTTACATTTAATATTTTGCTTGCCTATGGATATATGTATTTTTCTTGGTATAATATCTAGAACTTTCATCAAGTTTCCAGCAAGTTCTATGACCTAAAAATGTTTAGGAAACCTGGAATTAGAAAATGTTCTCTGTTCTATTCTAGAGCTAAAAATCTGTGATTCTATGTTCCTTGTAAGTATAATAAAGCCAGGGTATAGAATGACTTTGAGTTTCTAAAATGCTATGATTTTAATTTGCTTTTATTCATATTCTTATTTGATTTTGTTAACAGTCTGAAACATCGCAGGGCAATTTTTTAATCTATTCTATAGGAAAGAAAGAGGTAAGTCCAAGGTAGAGAGACTTTTATAGGGAAGCTGACAAGTGAGCACAGACCTTCTGGCTTCAGATTCAAATTCTTTTTTTCCTATCTCATCCTGCTGCCCCATATACTCCATATAGGGAAATTTTGAAAATCATTTGAGGATAATTTTATGTTAAAGCAATCTGTGGTAGTTCAATTTATTTAGTGTCATATGAGGTTCACTAGAATTCTGGGCCTGTTTTTCTAGTATCTTCTAATAAAATAAAAGGCATAACGTTAAAATTACCTGTAAGTTAAGCAACAAGGACCTACTGTATAGCACAGGGAACTCAGCTAATATTCTGTAATAACCTAAATGGGAATAGAATTTGAAAAATATGGGTACTTGTGTGGGTATTACTGAATCACTTTGGCATACACTTGCAACTAACACATGCTTGTTAATCAAGTCTACTCCAATATAAAATAAAAAATAATTTTAATGCCTAATCTGTTAGACTTTTAAAAATAGTAAAATAAATAAATAAAGTTGAAACCACTCTGCCATCTAGAGTGTATGCAAAATCAGATGCAGGAAAAAAAATTTAAAAGCTGTACTTAAAACCTTTTGATTTATTATAAGGAAAATGATTTTTAAAAACTTCTTTTGTATTTTTTTAAATTTTATACTCTTAGGAAACATTTTAATAATTTTATGTTTTAAATACAAATTTTAAATTTCCTGTTTCCAGCTACTTGCTTCTAAAAACTCAGAGAGCATTACTTCTTAAAATAATGACAGAGAATTATTGCAAATTATAAGTGTTAACAGGAATTCAGAAGATAAACTGAGGGTCCAAGGGAGGTGATGCAGAAACATTTCACTGCTTTGATATCGCTATTCCTGAAATGAGTTAAATCTATTCTTAAAAGTTCTCAATAAAAAAAGCTATGTAGTTTAATACTCTAACAGCTTGTACCAGATTCCTAAAAGTTGTTTGTGGAAACAATTTTGCTGACAAGACTATTTTTTCTCTCTTTTTAAAATTTTAACTCAGAGCTCGATCCTGCTGTGTAGACTTTAACAGGAACATAGAAACACAAATTCAGACTTATTAAAAAAAAAAAAAAGACTATTCAGAAGATATACTCTGTGAAGTGAATCAAAGAATAGAGTTACTAAATATATTAAAAGGTTTTTAATGAGCTTTTCTCTTTCTACCTCAGAAAATATCTACGCTTCATAATTAGAAGTTAATGGAGAAGGTTATATAACTGCCTTCACAAAGACAGCCTGAAATGATCAATTGTATATTCATGACCAGCTATCTTGGTTTTGCTCATAAAATTTCTGAAATAATATTCATCTTTTAATATTCTGTGCATATATCTGATAAAGCTATTTGTATTATTCCTGCTTTGAAATAAAGCAGAATGTGCTTAAGTTTGTTTTCATACTTTTAGAAGAATTGTGAACTAAAGTTAACTACTTTTTACAGATAAGTTTTGAGATAATCAGATTTGAATATATACAATTGTCCCATATAAAGAAACTATCATTGTTTACAGACAGCCATTTCCTTCGAGCTTCATTGCTGATAAAGAAAATTTAGAGGGAGTTGCCTTTAAGCTTAAAAAAAGAGAGAGAGAGAGAAATCCTATGCTTGGGCTGACATCTGGTAAGTAGGAACTCATCTGCCCTTTGAGCAATGGAATCTGAACTTCAGTGAGTAGAGGTTACAGTGAGTCCAAATCTTTTAAAATTCTCTTTGCCTCATTCAGTATTCAGAAATCCATCACAGTGGAGCTATTGTTGTTGGTATTGCTCAAAAGCTTCAATAAATATGCATGCCAATATTTGTGGGAAAGGTTAGTAATCTTTCTATTTCAGAAGAAATAGGAATACATTTCTTCAAACTGGTGGAAAACTACCCGAAGCTGTTATTTATTTTTATTGTGGTTAAAAGCACATCACATTAGAAAATCTACAATTTAACCACCTTTTTTTTTTAACCACCTTTTAAGAGTACAGTTTGGTAGCATAAAGTATATTCACATTATTGTGAAAGCTATCTCCAGAACTTTTTCATCTTGTAAATTTGAAATTCTCTCAGATGGTAAAGCATCTGCCTACAGTGTGGGAGACCTGGTTTCGATCCCTGGGTCAGGAAGATTCCCTGGAGAAGGAAATGGCAACCCACTCCAGTACTCTTGCCTGGAAAATCCCATGGACGGAGGAGCATAGTATGCTACAGTCCATGAGGTCGCAAAGAGTGAGACACGACTGAGCGACTTCACTTCACTTCACATCACTTCACTTCACTCATTAAGCAACATTTTTTCCTTTCACCTTCTCCCCAAGCCCTAGCAACGTCCTTTCTACTTTCTATGAGTTTGATTACTTTGTTCCCTATGTAAGAGGAATCATACAATATTTGTGCCTATGGCTTATTTAATTTAGCACAATATCCTCAAGGATCATCCACATTGCACCATGTGGCAAGATTCCCCTCCCTTCTTATTTTGTAAGGTTAAATGATATTTTGTGCTATATATATATCACATTTTGTTTATACATTCATCTGTCAGTGGACATTTGAGCTGCTTTCACCTCTTGGCCTTTATGAATAGTGGTGCTCCAAAGCTTTTATTTTCTTTTACTTTTCAAATTTAATCTAATTGTTTAGCTTATGACAAAGCAGGTGTGGGAGAATATATTTTTTCAGTTGGCTAGGAATTTTGTCTTCCTGTAGAGTGACTCAGAATAGTAAATATGTATATATGAATGTTAATAAATGAGTCAGGTACAGTTTTTCCAAGAGCAAAATTAAAGAGGGAAATACTCCAGTAGAGACTATGGGAATTGGAGGGAAAATGGAAATTGGGCCTAGTTGGAAAGGGAGATGAGAAGCAGGATTGATTTGCTTGCCTCAATATTCTGGTTCCCCATGCAGGCCTAGGAGATGAGTCCTTTGGTCCATGAAACTTAGGAATTTAAAAAATGGGGCCTTCACCTGAAGTGGGAGCCATTTCATCAATGAAATGGCAGACAAAAATAAGTCCACATACATGTTTAGGAAGATAATAAGGAAGGCTTTTGCTCTGGTTAGGAAAGGTCAAGTGTCTTCTAGGAATGTCTAACATTTTGCCTCTTCT
This sequence comes from Cephalophus harveyi, assembly GCA_006410635.1. NCBI lineage: Eukaryota > Metazoa > Chordata > Mammalia > Artiodactyla > Bovidae > Cephalophus > Cephalophus harveyi. The sequence goes on from SJYT01076015.1 coordinate 162,293, forward strand.
TATGTCAGTTTGATGTTTGAATTTATACAACTAAGCTGAGAAAATGACACAAAAAGGAACCCCTGACACACTAAATATTGACAAAGATATGGAGGAAATGTAATTCACATACACTGCTAGCGGAAATATAAAATAGTATAACCTATGTGGCAAATAATTTGGCAGTTTCATAGAAAAGTAAAACACCTACCATATAACGCAGGCATTCCACTCCCAGGTGTTTATCCATAAATATTTAAACATTTCTTTCCATTGAGGTTTGTACATAACTGTTCATAGCAGATTATGTGTAGTAACGTCAACTGAAAACAATTCAAATATCCATTGGTAAGTGAACGCATAAACAAACTGTGATATGCCCATGCAGTGGATACTACTCAGAAATAAAAAGGAATAAAATATTGATGTCCTTGATAGCCTGGATGAATATCAAATTGTGACATTTTCAATATCAAATATCAAAACCATTATGCTAACTTTTAAAAGCTATGCAAACAATAGTACCTACTGTATGATTTCATTTATATAAAATTCTAGAAAATGAAAGCTAATACAAATATAGTTCCTCCTCTGAGAAATTACAGGTTAGTGGAAAAAGAAGATCTATTTAATAATTATATACAAAAATAATTTTCAGATAGATTAGAGACCAAAGAACAAACATTTGCAACTCTTTAAAACAAAATAAGAGTATATAACAATGACCTTAAGGGAAGGAGAATTATCTTAAACAAGACACTAAATGTATAAATCAGAGGCCAAATAGAAGCATTAAATTTTAAATCTTTTGTTTAACAAGGATACCATAAACAATGTTCATAGGATTCTCAAGGCAAGAATACTGAAATGGTTTGCATTCCCTCCTCCAGTGGACCACATTTCATCATATATGTGTATGTATCTCAAATATATATAAATATGTGTGTGTGTGTATATATATATTCCCCACAAAGAATTTGGGTCTATGAAATGTGAAGAAACCTACAAATGATTATGAAAACAAGAACAGAATGAAAAGCAAAACAAAAAAGTGAACAATTTACAAAAGAAGAAACCTAAATAGCCAATAAACATGTAAAAAGTTGTTTAATTTCATTAGCAATCATAGAAATGCAAATTAATATATATATATTTGTTTCCTAACAGTTACAGTTTTTTAACCATTTTTTTATTGAAATACAGTTAATTTGCAATGTCATCTTAGTCTAAGATGTACAGCAAAGTGATTCAGTTATATATACAAGAATGTGAAAAAATATATATAATATATATATTCTTTTTTTCAGATTCTTTTCCATTATAGATTATTATAAGATATTGAATATAGTTCTAATATAGTTCCCTGTACTGTACAGTAGGTCCTTGTTTATCTGTTTTATATATATTAATATGTATATGTTAATACTAAACTCGTAATTTGTCTCCATCCTCCTCCCACTCTTCCCTATGGTAACTATAAATTTGTTTTCAAGTCTGTGAGTCTATTTCCATCCTGTAAAAAAGTTCACTTATATAATTTTTTATAATTCCACATATAAGTAATATTATATAATATTTTTCTTTCTCTGACTTCACTTAGTATTATAATCTCTAGGTCCATCCACGTTGCTGCAAATGGCATTATTTCATTATTATGGCTGAGTAATATTCCATTATTCAATGAAGAATCGGCCTTCAATATATCAGGTGAAAGAGATGCAGTTTTGATCCTTGGTTCAGGAAGATCCCCTGGAAAAGGAAATGACAACTTACTCCAGTATTCTTGCCGGGAAAAATCCCATGGATGGAGGAGCCTGGAGGATCCCAGTCTATGGTGTCACAAAGTCAGACATGACTAGCATGTAGCACACACTGATCACGCACACACAGACACAGACACAGACACACACACACACACCAACCACATCTTCTTTACCCATTTATCTATCTGTGAACATTTAGATTTCTTCCATGTCTTGGCTATTGTAAATAGTGCTGCTGTAAACAACTGGGCTGCATCAGTTCAGTTCAGTCGCTCAGTCATGTCTGACTCTTTGCTACCCCATGAATCGCAGCATGCCAGGCCTCCCTGGCATGCCAACTCCCGGAGTTCACTCAAACTCATGTCCATCGAGTTGGTGATGCCATCCAGCCATCTCATCCTCGGTCGTCCCCTTCTCCTCCTGCCCACAATCCCTCCTGGCATCAGAGTCTTTTCCAATGAGTCAGCTCCTCGCGTGGGGTGGCCAAAGTACTTGAGTTTCAGCTTTAGCATCATTCCTTCCAAAGAATACCCAGGGCTGATCTCCTTTAGAATGGACTGGTTGGATCTCCTTGCAGTCCAAGGGACTCTCAAGAGTCTTCTCCAACACCACAGTTCAAAAGCATCAGTTCTTTGGTGCTCAGCTTTCTTCACAGTCCAACTCTCACATCCATGCATGACCACTGGAAAAACCATAGCCTTGACTAGATGGACCTTTGTCGGCAAAGTAATGTCTCTGCTTTTCAATATGCTATCTAGGTTGGTCATAACTTTTCTTCCAAGGAGTAAGTGTCTTTTAATTTCATGGCTGCAGTCACCATCTGCAGTGATTTTGGAGCCCCAGAAAATAAAGTCCGACACTGTTTCCACTATTTCCCCATCTATTTCCCATGAAGTGATGGGACCAGATGCCATGATCTTCGTTTTCTTAAGATGATGCTGTGAAAGTGTCGCACTCAATATGCCAGAATATTTGGAAAACTCAGCAGTGGCCACAGGACTGGAAAAGGTCAGTTTTCATTTCAATCCCAAAGAAAGGCAATGCTAAAGAATGCTCCAACTACCGCATAATTGCACTCATCTCACATGCTAGTAAAGTAATGCTCAAAATTCCCCAAGCCAGACTTCAGCAATCCGTGAACAGTGAATTTCCTGTGGTTCAAGCTAGTTTTAGAAAAGGCAGAGGAACCAGAGATCAAATTGCCAACATCCACTGGATCATGCAAAAAGCAAGAGAGTTCCAGAAAAACATCTATTTCTGCTTTATTGACTATGCCAAAGCCTGTGACTGTGTGGATCACAATTGGGCTGCATACATCTCTTCAAATTATAGTTTTCCTTGGATATATGCCCAAGAGTGATTTAGAAAAGGCAGAGGAACCAGAGATCAAATTGCCAACATCCACTGGATCATGCAAAAAGCAAGAGAGTTCCAGAAAAACATCTATTTCTGCTTTATTGACTATGCCAAAGCCTGTGACTGTGTGGATCACAATTGGGCTGCATACATCTCTTCAAATTATAGTTTTCCTTGGATATATGCCCAAGAGTGGGATTGCAGAATCCTATACTAACTCTATCTTCAGTTTTTCAAGGAAGCTACATACTGTTTTCTATAGTGATCGCTGCACGGGCTTATATTCCTACCAACAGTGTAGGATGATCCCTTTTTCTCCACACCCTCTCCAGAATGGCTTTTCTGACAAGTATGAGGTGATAACCTCATTGCAATTTTTAATAGTGTTTCTGTAATAATTAGTGATATCAAGCATCTTTTCATGTGCTTTTCAGCCATCTATATATTTCCTTTGAAGATTTTCTTGTTTTTCTAGTTCATTGTCTAGTAATTTGGGTGGCAAAGTTCAAGAGCATTTAACCAGGACTCAAGAAACTGTTCTTAGCTACTTTTTTGTTTAGTTGCTCAATCGTGTTCAACTCTTTTGCAACCCCATTAACTGTAGCCCACCAGGCTCCTCTGTCCATGGATTTTCTGGGCAAGATTACTGGAGTGGGTTGCCATTTCCTCCTGCAGGGGATCCTCCTGACCCAGGCATCCAGCCCACATCTCCACATCTCCTACATTTCAGGCAGATTCTTTACTGCTATTTTTTTTTTTTTTTTACCTTGTGAAAATTTCTTAAGCTCTCCATACTTACCATTTTTTGAAAATGCAGTCTTTGGAATAGCTCACCAATGACCTTCTTTCTAATACTAAATGTTTCAAATTTCCATTTTAACATTAATTCATACTGTTAGTCCCAAGGGAATTATTATAATTCTATCTACTGTCTATCTACAGTCTCATTGTGACAAAACTTTAAGATGCCTAGCTTGAGGTCTCAGATATTATTTGCTGACATTAATTCTCTGAAGACATAATTATATTTAGTTTATCAACTAAAGGTATGTTCAGAGAATTTTATCAAAATACAGTTTAAAATGTACACATATATTCTTGTATGTGTAAGATACAAGGATTGAAATTAAAGATTCATGTCTAAAGATTTCATTATGAATCAGTCCATTTTCAAGCTGTTCAGGGAATTTAACTTCTAGGAAAAAGCATTAAATTTTCGTCACAGCATGGTTCTTCCTTCTCCAGACCATATTTCATTGACATGCCATAATTAATTGGTTTTTAAATAAAATGTTCTCTTTGTATTTATCAAGCTGGCAAGAAATTGATCTAATTCACTATTTAACTTTTTAACTTGAAATAACTTTTAGAGAAATTTTTAAATATTTCTTTGTCATATGATTTATAATTTCCTCAAAAATACAAATAGTTCAAGAATATTTGGGGTATTAGAGTTGACTATTCTTTAGCCTAGTATAAAAAGGAAAGCTTACGTTTTGTAATATTTCTTTAATGAGGTATGTATTACATTAACTTGTAATGAGATGATTTCAAAGATAGAGTTGCAAATACCAAACAATCTGCTACAGATTAAAACTAATCCCTTCCAAATGGTTGGAAACTCTGTTATACACTCCAGTCATCACTACTACCCCACAAAAATAATTCTGGGATTTACACAAAAATATACTTTTTTAAAATTTAAAAATAATACTGCAACTTCAAACCTTGTTAAGTGTGTAACTAACTGTATTAAAATGTATCTAAAAGAACCCTTTCCAAAATTTCCTGAAGTTTTAGCCCTTAGCATACCAATATAAATAAAAGGATTTCTGGGAGAAATTTGTTCATAGGTAAGTCTTTCTCATTACTAATTGGGTTTTAAATGAATTAATTCATAATATATAAATCCAAAGAACAATGCAGGGAGTTTTACAAGGTATATAGCATAATATTCTTGTACTGATCTCTTGCCTAATACTTGTGTAGCAAAATCTGTGTTTTTACAGTTGGCAGATTGGCAGAATTCCTATTTATGGTACAAATGAGCTATGTATAGTAAGTCTTTCTCATTACTAATTGGGTTTTAAATGAATTAATTCATAATATATAAATCCAAAGAACAATGCAGGGAGTTTTACAAGGTATATAGCATAATATTCTTGTACTGATCTCTTGCCTAATACTTGTGTAGCAAAATCTGTGTTTTTACAGTTGGCAGATTGGCAGAATTCCTATTTATGGTACAAATGAGCTATGTATTAATTTTCACTGATTTTTCTGAAAATTATTCATATCATAAGATTAATTTACAAATGTAACTTATTGAAAACTAATTATTTTAAATATTTAGTTGTATCAGTATTTCATCATGTATCTGTAATTCTTCTGAATACATTTGTTAATGTTTCACCTCTCAGTCTCAATTTTCCAACTAAATTTAAAGCCTCAGCTATCCTCTGAGGTTCTGAGAAAATAAAAGAAACAAATATGTTCACAATAGTTTTAAAACAGACAAATTTATTATTTTGAAAAAACTTTTTTTTTTCACAAATTCATATAAAAAACCTGAATGATGACCAAATGTTGATGATGAGCAAATATAGGTTGTTACTTTTTTGCTTGTGACTGAGTATAAAATTTAATTACCCAAATTCTAAATTTAATAAGACAAGAAATTTTGAGATTGTTCTCACTTTATTTATCTAGAGGTTAAATGGTCAGTAGAGCTGGGAAAATTTGTATTAGCATAACCTTCACAATGTTGTGTCCAAATCTGTTATGGCAACTGTATTTGCTATCACAATTATAGGATTTAATTAATGTCACAGTAAACCAATTATTATCACAAAAAAGACTAATGAGAAATAGTGACAAATGGAACAAAGTTGTTCTTTCTGTGAACTCAGTTAAAATTTTGGAAATATTACCAATATTAAGATGAGTTGTTAAAAAATGTTAAATTGACTTTGATCAGAGAATTATACAATTTAGAGGAAAATATTGTAAAAATCTTAAACCAGCCTACATCCAGAGGGCTTCGCAAGTGTCTATATTTAATTGCTTGTTCATCTTTAACAGTCTGGTAATCACAGATGATGTTTTATGAGTGTGACTTATGCACAAAGACTGGGAGCTCCAATTATTGGGTCTTCACCCAAAGACTCATCCATGCATTAAAAGATGAATGAATGTACCTTATACATACATATATATATATATGTGTGTGTGTGTGTGTGTGTGTGTGTGTGTGTGTGTGTGTGTGTGTGACTGATGATAGAAGCCAGATCTGATGCTGAAAAGAGCAATATTGCATAGGAACCTGGAATGTCAGGTCCATGAATCAAGGCAGATTGGAAGTGGTCAAACAAGAGATGGCAAGGGTGAACGTCGACATTCTAGGAATCAGCAAACTAAAATGGACTGGAATGGGTGAATTTAACTCAGATGACCATTATATCTACTACTGCGGGCAAGAATCCCTCAGAAGAAATGGAGTAGCCATCATGGTCAACGAAAGAGTCTGAAATGCAGTACTTGGATACAATCTCAAAAACGACAGAATGATCTCTGTTCATTTCCAAGGCAAACAATTCAATATCACAGTAATCCAAGTCTATGCCCCAACCAGTAATGCTGAAGAAGCTGAAGTTGAACGGTTTTATGAAGACCTACAAGACCTTTTAGAACTAACACCCAAAAAAGATGTCCTTTTCATTATAGGGGACTGGAATGCTAAAGTAGGAAGTCAAGAAACACCTGGAGTAACAGGCAGATTTGGCCTTGGAATGCGGAATGAAGCAGGGCAAAGACTAATAGAGTTTTGCCAAGAAAATGCACTGGTCATAGCAAACACCCTCTTCCAACAACACAAGAGAAGACTCTACACATGGCCATCACCAGATGGTCAACACCAAAATCAGATTGATTATATTCT
>SJYT01076015.1:174593-229128 GCA_006410635.1 Cephalophus harveyi
GCAGCACTGTTTATAATAGCCAGAACATGGAAACAACCTAGATGTCCATCAGCCGATGAATGGATAAGAAAGCTGTGGTACATATACACAATGGAGTATTACTCAGCCATTAAAAAGAATTCATTTGAATCAGTTCTAATGAGATGGATGAAATTGGAACCTATTATACAGAGTGAAGTAAGCCAGAAAGAAAAACACCAATATAGTATACTGACACATATATATGGAATATAGAAAGATGGCAGTGATGACCCTGTATGTGAGACAGCAAAAGAGACACAAATGTATAGAAAGGACTTTTGGACTCTATGGGAGAGGAAGAGGGTAGGATGATTTGGGAGAATGGCATTGAAACATGTAAACTAACATGTAAGAACGAAGCACAAGCCTATGTTCGGTACAGGATACAGGATGCTTGGAGCTGGTGCACAGGGATGAGTCAGAGAGATGATGTGGGGTGGGAGGTGGGAGGGGGATTCGGGATTGGGAGCTAATATACACCCATGGTGGATTCATGTCAATGTATGGCAAAACCAATACGGTATTGTAAAGTAAAATAAAGTAAAATAAAATTAAAAAAAAAAAATAAAAAAAAATAAAAGACGCTTACTCCTTGGAAGGAAAGTTATGACCAACCTAGATAGCATATTCAAAAGCAGAGACATTACTTTGCCAACAAAGGTCTGTCTAGTCAAGGCTATGATTTTTCCAGTTGTCATGTATGGTTGTGAGAGTTGGATGGTAAAGAAAGCTGAGAGCTGAAGAATTGATGCTTTTGAACTGTGGTGCTCCTGCGAGTCCCTTGGCCTGCAAGGAAATCCAACGAGTCCATCCTAAAGGAGACCAGTCCTGAGTGTTCATTGGAAGGACTGATGCTGAGGCTGAAACTCCAGTACTTTGGCCACCTCATGCGAAGAGTTGACTCATTGGAAAAGATTCTGATGCTGGGAGGGACTGGGGGCAGGAGGAGAAGGGGACGACAGAGGATGAGATGGCTGGATGGCATCACTGACTCGATGGACTAGAATTTGAGTGAACTCCAGGAGTTTGTGATGGACAGGGAGGCCTGGTGTGCTGAGATTCATGGAGTCACACCAGACACGACTGAGCAACTGAACTGAACTTAAGAATAGGGGAGAGAGGGGGGAATGTGGCTGTTAAAGGCTAGGACAAGGTAATCAAGTTGAGTATCTTGATTATGATGGTAGTTTCATAAGGCTACACATTAGTAAATTGCACTGACATGTACATAAAAGAGTGTTTGTGTAATCTATGACATTTGAATAAGTTGTACCATTTGTAGGCATCTCAATGTCTTGCTTTTGGTATTCTAATATAGTTGTGTAATATGTTCACTTTGAGAGTGGCTGGATAAAGGAAGCATATGATTTCCATTTTTTGCAACTTGTGAATCTATATTTATTTCCAAATAAAATGTTTTTTTAATATAGAAAGCAAAGTACAAAAGTGTGCCATTACCAAGATACAGTTTAATGACTTTTCACATGTAAACATGTCCTTTTACCAACCATCATACAAATGAAAAAATAGAGTAATTCTAGCACCCTACGAGGATTCCATGTTCCCTTTCCTAATCAATACCCAGTCCAGTTGCTCAGACTTCTATCACTATTCTGACTTACCACTGGCAAGTTTTTGTTGATCTTGGAACTTTGTAGAAATGGAATCCAGTGGTATACTCTTATGTATCTGGCTTTCATCCATGCAGTTGAATGCATCAGCTATTGTTCTTTCCCATGGCTATGTGGAAGTCCATTGTGTAAATACACCACATATTTTTTTACTTTGCTATTGATGGATATTTGGGTTGCTTTTCCGTCTTTGGCCATTTTGAGTTAAACAGCTATGATTGTTCTTACACATGTGTTTTGGTACATATATATATTTTTTTCCTTGGAAATGTGCCTTGAAGTGAATTGCTTCAGTACATACAGCCAAATAATTTTGGATCAATTACATTTCCACTTCCACCTGCAAAGTGTGAGTGATCCAATTGTTTTCCAGCTTTACTAGCACATAGAAACTGCTATCATAACCTGAATGCTACACATAGGAGTAAGGAAAAGATGTGAAATAAGCACAAAAGAGAGGAGAAAACAGAATTCACTTGGAAAGTATAGTAGGGTTGATGACATCTGTAAATGTCCATTTTGAAATTTCCTGATACTAGTTTTAAAGGAAAATGAGTTGTCCTGATTGTGTGGTTCACTCCATAAAAATTTATCTACTTGAGTGCTAGTGTTGCTCATTGGATTCAATCAACAGCAAGTTGAACAAATTGGAGGCCTTTGAAGTTTGTTTTTGTAGCTAGGAGGTTTATATATGGTGACAACAAGGACAAGTGATGCATTCTTGAAAAAGTATGAGTTGCTATCCTTTGGGGTACTGTATATTTCTTGCTTAAAAATCTCAATATCTTCTCTGTATCTTCTTAAACTTTTTAATACATCTTTTAGAGAGTGTGCAAATCTATGGTATTGATAAGAAAATACTTTAAAGAATCATGGCAGTTAAAATTGCAGTAATATATCATTGTTTATCCATTAGTATCTCCCATTTTGCTTGTATGTTGCTTGTGCTTTTTACTTGTAAAGCCCATTGTTTGATATTCTGTATATAACCTCACATCATTTTCAGTTTATATATCCTATAGTACATCCATTATGTTCTCTTTCAAAGCTTTTAGAAACATAAAAGAAGATAGAATTGTTATCACAAACCTGATTCCTGTTCCCCACATGTTTTTTAAATCTGTTCTATAATCCTGCCATTTGGAAGGTTTCTTTGAGAATTCCATCCAGAGATGCCATTGCCTTTTCATATTTTACCCACTAAGGAGACTTAGCCAAGAAATATCTTTCAGAAAAAAAAAAGATAGTCTTAATTAACTTTTTACCAATATAACTATTGATAAAGGTATTTCAAAGTAATTCTGAATTTTACAGAGTCAGCTATTATTTCTTCCTCATCATCGTGGGTTTTCATAGTCTTGTGCAAACAAAATTATCTCTACATGTGGATGTGTTTATAGTTATGCACTGAATAAAGTTTCTTGAGTCTTTTGATCGTGCCATCCCTTTAATAACATAATTTTGTTTCATGATACAAAATTCTTGACCAAGAACTTTGACTGGAGCAACTTAAAAGTATTTTATTATGCTTTTCCTCATTTAAAATGACAGAAGTCTTTTAAAAATTTTGACTACATAGTAAGTTGAATTTTTCCAATGCTATTTCAAAAATTTCTAGAAAATACCTTTCTGTAGCTCATGACAACTTAAAATGTAGGATAATTCCTCATATTAGAAAAGACTTATCCATTGTATTGGGAGGTATTATGATTTTTAGTGGTTTTAGAAACAATTTGTGCAAAAATACCCTATGTTTCAATCTGTGTATGCCACATGAGTTTGAGTGTAGTTGGAATAACCTTGTAGGTGAAATATATCAGCTCAACAGTAAGTTAGCTTTTCTTTGTTGTTGTTGTTCTATTGCTAAGTCATATCTAACTCTTCAGTTAGACATGGACTAAAGCCTGGCAGGCTCCTCTGTCTATGGGGTTTCCCAGGCAAGAATACTGAACTGGGTTGCCATTTCCTTCTCCAGAGGATCTTTCTGACTCAGGGATTAAACGAGTGTCTCCTGCATTTGCAGGTGGATTCTTTACCACTGAGCCATCTGGGAGGCCCAGTGGGAGTAGTTAGAGGTAATCAAATCTGGAATATATTTCAGATATAGAGCTGATCAGATTGTCTCATGAACAATATATGGGGTGTGAGAAAGACATCAAGAATGTTAGCAAGATATTTTGACCTGAGGACTGGAATGGTTGCTAATTAAGATGGGAAAGACTATAAGAGCAATTTACATGGTTTGGTACATATTAAGCTCAGGTTATTATCAGATAGTCAAATGAAGATATCAACCAGGCAGTTGGAAATATTGGATAAGATTCAGACATATTATTTGTAACATGGCCAAGTCTTTACATACAACCTGAGTACAAAGATTAGTGATGTAGATATCAAGGTACTTTATAGTAACACTGCAGTTAATTATACTTTTTCTATTCTTAGTATACACACTCTAGAATCACAGTGGATCCTTGTACTGATAGAATATTTAGCCTTTTAACTTTTTTGACACATTATCCAAGCATCTAACTCAGGTAGGACATTCAGATATGTTACAGAAAAACTATGTGTTGAACCAGTTTTCTTAAAATTTTATCAAAGAAAATTTTATCTTCCTAATTGTGTTTATGCTCAGTTATCTCTGACTCTCTGCAGTCACATGGACTCATGGGGTCCCATGGAGCTCACCAAGCTTCTCTGTCCATGGGACGTTTCAGGCAAAAACTCTAAAGTGGGTTGCCATTTCCTACTCCAGGGGATCTTGCCAACCCAGGAATCAAACCATGTCTCCTGCATTGGCAGGAGGATTCTTTACCACTGAGACACCTGAGAAATCCATCTTCTTAATTAAGTAGTTTTAACTGTTGGTTGAAATGGCACTTTCCATGTTGATAACTACTTTTGAAAATCTGAACTCTCTAAACACATTTTTTTAACCAATTAGCACTCAGTAAATTGGTCTGAGTTACAGTTTCGTGGTCAGTTCTCTTCATTTAGATTCCATAGTTGTTTTCCTATGTGCTTTGCTCCTTGAAGAAAAACCCATCCGATATTGTCTACATGTGTTGCCTTCCAACATGGTCACATTCTCTTAGGTGAAAAGTGGGAGGGCTTGGTCTTCTTTGAAATTCTCTGGCTGAAGCAAAAGGATTTTCTCTTCTAGTCTGTTCTTGGCCTGGAATCCTTAGTGATGCAACTTCATCCTAGGGAAAATGCATCTAAATGGCTCTGTGGTACTCTTTGAGCTCTGCTTAAGAACAATATCCACGAAGATGGTGAATGACTTTTGTTTTAGTTTGCCCTGTTGCCTTGTGGATCCTTTTCCTGATGCCAGTTGTTTTGCTGTTCACACTGTTCACTGAACCTAGGGTAGGCAAGGCGCGAGCTAAGTGGCTCTAAGGAGAGTTGAGGAGCCATGGGAACCACAGACATGTTTATTCTCTCCTGGAGGCACAGCCTCTCTCTCCTGCACAAAGTACCCTGCGACCAAGTGAGCACCTCATGGTGCACACATGCAGTGCTACAAGTGATCGCAGCTGTTACGCAACCATGCAGAGTCATTGTTTACAGAACATGGGGTGAGAGGGCATGAGATGGTGGGGCAAGAGAGGCTGACTGGAGCTATTTTGTTAATTTCCCCATACCTGCCATTCATCCAGCCATCTTCATGAACTCATTTGCCAGGATGGAACTTCTTCTGAACTCTGCTGTGTACCTTTTACTCTCTCCTCTTCAGAAATACAAAAGCCAGTAGTCCTTCCCCCAAGGAAATAAAAATATGTTCATATTACTACAGTATCATTTGCTACTTCTCTTGAGAATATTTACAGTAGTGATTTTTTAAAAAAGACAGATGTATAGATTTCAAAATTCCAATTACAAGGAGAGCCAATTGTCAACCCCCTCCTAATTTTAAAACCATAGACCTTATCTTATTCTCTTACTATGCTGAGAGAACATGTCTAGTGATAAAGATATTATTGTTAATCAATGTTGTAGAAATTATTGTTCTTCAATGCTATAGCTCTTTTATATAAAACTACCAATTTGATAGTTTTAAAAATGTTTTTTGAAAAGAAATCTTAGATGGCAAGTTTGAAACAGAATCCATTCTCAGCATTTGCATTGTCTACAGTACGATTGGCTATCAGAGGCAGAAACTTATTCTGATTTGCTTATACAAAAATAAAGAATTATTAAATGGATAAGAAAGGCCACAGCTTTAATGGGAATCTGGGAACATGCTGGACACTACAAGAGCTGCTTAGAACCAAACAGCTAGAAGCACAGTGACTTGTCTTTTAACAGAAAGAGTAAAGCTAGATCTTCTGAGGCTCTGGGATATGGTCTCTTCTGAAGAAGAAAGAATTCTTCTTTCTTATTTTTTGTGTCATTCACTCAAGAGAGAAAGGCATACTGGGGCATCTGATCAGCTTTTGCAAAGTGGCACACACATGTGCTGCTTGCCAGCATAGAGCAAAAGTGCTTGCCTTTCTGGTAATGGTATTAGGAAACAGATCATTGCTCTTCAACAAGGTGATGCGTGCAATAGGGAACTCCTGCCAAATAGAAAATAAGGATGAAAGCTCATCAATCAAAAGATGGTCCCAAACTTAGAGATGAGCTCTTCCCCATTAAAAAACTAAATCTATACATATATACACATATAAATGTATATATATGTATACAATGTATTACACATTTTAGAATAACATTCCTTGGAAAAAAGAGATCAGTAAGTACATTTTGTATGACTCTTTCCCTCCTTCTCCCCTTCTGAGCCATAGTATTTTAATCTAGAGAAAGCGTATTCTGACTGCTGGTTTCCTCAACTGTATGCAACACATTAGTGTGTTAACAATGTGAGTAAAATACATATAAATATTTTCCGATGGTATTGTCCTCTATAAAGCAGGGGGAAAATGTACAATTGTCCCATTATTTCACTTTCCAAATGACAAGAATGCGGAGAAATTCCAAGTTGCTTATTTTAATAAGGAGACACGTGATGCTGTCTCAGGTGCTACATGACCCTGTTGCCCCGAGAAGGCTCCCTGACATGCTTCCGTCAACCCTCCCTTCATCAGGGGGCTGCACATTCTCAGGAGACTCTGCGGACAGAGCTAACCTTCCCCAGCTGCGCCCCAGTCTCCCCCTCCTTTCACTCAGTACCTTGCCAGGAAGAGGCTCGAGGGTTCCGGCAGCTCCAGCCACAGGGGGTCTGGTTAATTAGATTTCTACTCTAAATGGATTTTTCAAATAATATAGTTTAAAGTTTTGACTTTTGAAAAAGTGCAACTTCTTGTGCTAATGCTACATCTCATATGGGAACCAGAATCTTTAGTCTGGAAGTTTGTAATTAGAGATGAGGCAAAGTAGAGCACTATATGATATCAGATGATTAACCAGGAGATAGACAGCTAGGCACATAGATGAACAGATAATTACTTGAAGATAATCATACTCCAGACTTGTAAAATGTCTTTGAGGAAAAATAGTGTTTCCATTTTCTTGTCCTTATATTTAACTAAAATACACATTTTAGAAAACAATATATAGCTATATTTATGATTTCAGAGTCCTATCTGAAGCTCTGTTACTTACAAGGTAAAGAGTAACATAAATGGACTGAATTTGGATTACAACATTACACAGTTGAGAAAAGAATTCTCTGTTAAGTTTGTTCCTGTGTGTAGGGCCACTCTTAAATTCAATCTTTCTGTGACAATGACCCACAGGTTTTAACAGGAAACAATTAATTTACAAACTTCTGGATATTTTTCCTTTGGACTTTCTTGATATTTATATTTTCTATTAAAATACAAAAGAATAAATTTCAGCCCACTTCTCATATGGCAAGGGTGACACTTCTAAAATATTTTTGGCATATTTAAGTTGCGGTGCAACAATAAAACATTTTCTAGTGTTTAGAGATGATGTATGAAAGAAAACTATTAGAGAGCAGAGTTGGCCTAAATCCTTCACAGATGTAGTCAGCACAGTTTTAAAAGTAAAGTAGAAAACAAATACATCCGATGTGATCTAGGTATATCTCAGCTGTAATCGAAGCCTGTCTTTTCTTTCCCTTGGAAACACTGAGTCTTCCCAGAAGTGGATTAAAAGACAGGACACCTGCTTCCCATTTGTGAGTTGACAGGTCATCAAACATTAGTGGTTCTTGCTTAGTTCTTAACATTCTTTGCCCTGTTCTGATTTTATTTTCATTCTCTGCATTTCACTGTGAATTAATTATTCTGAATATCCAAACTCATTCTTTCTTTATGAACCAGCTTGTCCCTTACCTTCCTACTATCATCTTTCCCTTGTTTTGTTGAGTCATTTCTTTATTCCTCCTCTTTAGTGAGTCACTCACACTCAGAAAATCCCCACTGGGCCACCCTGACAAACACAAACTCACTTTATAGGAGCTACTCTTAACTACCAAGAGGAAAAATAAAATTTAAAGCAAACCTTGTTCTTTGTAAATGGAGGTGTGAAAGGAAAACTGCGCCTTTGTTTTCATAGCCACGTTCTCTCGGCTTTTCTTTTTCCAGTTTAGGAGTAGAATGTGAGTGTATCTGACACAGAAGCATATTTTATATCCCCAACCTGAGGAAGAATAGCAGGAAATAGTTTTAACCCAGTGATAGAATGACCAACTTTTGCCTATTGTGGTAGTACATGGAGAGAATATTCACATGGCCGAGAAATGAACCCTTTCTAGAGGTTTTTGCAAATCAAATATATTTCATCTGCACTAATGCCTTTTCCCTCTCCCTATTAAGTTTCTGAAACTTCATTAAAATAATTAGACTAAGGTTGGGAAGAATCTACTTTCTCTAGATATTTCAAAACAGAGCTATTTTTTCTGTTTATTTTTTTTAATTTCTGAACATTTTTTCCCTTTTTTAACTCCTTTGCTTTCACATCACTGAGTCCCAGAGAGGTTAAGTTACTTTGAGTACTTTTTGAAAACTGACAAATGAAAGTTAACCGCAGTAGTGAATGTCTGTTCAGACTTAATTAAAGCAATAGAAATTTGATTCAAGACTCTTTACCATTCCAGTCTGAGCTTGCTTCAGCTTGCTTCCAGCAGTACCGAAATGACTTCTTTATAACTAACAGTTTTTGCTCATTAACGTGGCTATGTGAGGCAGGGTCACTTCATGGCTTGGGTGAGTTGGGTGAGGATTTCTGGGTGAATAGGACTGGCTGTCATCTGCAGACAAAAAGACTTTTGCTTCTGCAGCCTCAACCACATCAGGCCTTGCCTCCGGGCTGAGGGAATGGACACTGAAGCCATTCTGCAGACTCTACTGGAAGGGAGGGTGGTCCCCTTTACCAAAACATATTGGGAAAAGAATTTCAGAGAAATTTGCACTCTGAGTGCAATGAACACAATGGGCCTCCATGGAAATAGCAAGAAATGTGTAAGGGACCCTGAGTTTAAAATGATGGTATGGTTGACAAAATAATGGTGTCCTTATGATGCCCATATCTAACCCCTGGAACCATGAATATGTTATATTAAAGGTCAAAAATACAAGGCAGTGGCACCCCACTCCAGTACTCTTGCCTGGAAAATCCCATGGGCGGAGGAGCCTGGTAGGCTGCAGTCCATGGGGTCGCTAAGAGTCAGACACGACTGAGTGACTTCCCTTTCACTTTTCACTTTCATGCATCGGAGAAGGAAATGGCAACCCACTCCAGTGTTCTTGCCTGGAGAATCCCAGGGATGGGGGAGCCTGGTGGGCTGCCATCCATGGGGTCGCACAGAGTCAGACACGACTGAAGCAACTTAGCAGCAGCAGCAGCAGCAGATGGAATTAAGCAGTTGTTCATCATTAGCTGACCTCAAAATGCATTATCTTGGATTTTTCCAAGTGGTCCCAATGTAATCACAAGGGCCCTTAAAAGTGGAAGAGGGATATAGAAGAGAAGGTCAAAGTGAAGAACACGTGTTGTTTCAACATTCATGGAGATGACAGAGGCAGCAATTCCCCTGAAGAACTTCTGGACCATTTTAACTTTCATCTCCACTTTATATCAGCTACAGTACCAAGAGAAAATCCACAAACTTAACCATCACCCGTAAATGGTCCACCTTAAAAATCTTAAAAATATAACTTACCACTCTTGGACCATATTTTTCCATTCTTCAGTCTCACTCTAACTCTTCTAATATGCCCAATTTTTAAACTAAGAGAACCGCCTACTCCCTTATGCTTTAGTTTTTCTCCTGAGCCTATCAGTCCTACTCACTGCCAATCATCTCCTTTCTCTCCCTCTCTTCCTGCCCTCTCCTCTTCCCTTCTTGATACCAATAATCCCAGCTCTGCTGCCTTTGACTCCTCTGCACAGAGAGTAGAAAATCACTTGGCTTTACATGCCTCTCCTGAAAATCCTCGTCTATAATCCTGGAAGTAACCTTTTAATTATCCTTGGTTCATTAATGATAATAGGCTTGCTTATGCTGCCATAGCAAATCCCAAAATCTCAATGGCTTAATACATTAGAGCTTATTTTTTGTTCCTGTTATACTCTGATAATACTTGATAGCCCTTCTTCAATTTATAGCTTTTCTATTGGAAACTCACAGCCTTTTTTTCATAGCTAGAGGAGAGAATATGGAGCAGCTATAATCTAAACTGTCTTAGGCTGAACAACACTCTTCTCACATGAGCCCTGCTAGATGTATGAATGTTTGGGAAATGTAGAGGACAAAGTGGATATTTCCTGAACACTAAACGATGTCTGGCATATCATTAGCTCCAACTCTATTTTCCAAAATAAATGTTTTAACATTTTTATCACTCTCCTTAAGATCTTAAATCATTTTCTGTCTCCTCCTTCCCCACATCTCTTAGCATTTGCCCTTTCCTTCTTTCATGAGAACTTTGTGTGCTTTATGTTTGATTTCCTTGTATTTTTCTATCCTATCCATCCATCCTCATTTCTCTTTCACTCTCATGACAATGAATCTACCCTAACCCTTCCTCATCAAGGCCATGCTCCCTTAATTCCTTTCTATTCTATATCTTTAGACAACCTCTTTTATCCTTGGATCTTTTCCTCAACCCATAAGCTTAGATTTTAAAAATCTATCCTAAATGCTTCTTTAATATCATTTGCTTTTTTTTTCTGTCCTCAAAATATATCAGAATTCTGGTGTATTACCTCTCATACACTCATGATGCCATTGTAATCTAGCTTTTGTGCTTACAAGATTTTTGAAATTTCACCTTACAAGCCCTAAATACAAAGGATATTTCTATCCCACTAGACTCATCTACTGCATATGACTCTGCTAATCAGTATCTAGTTCTGAAAGCTTTATTTTTTATATAATAAAACAGAGCCTTTTGAGTCTTTCCCTATCTTTTCTTTCTTTCACTTAATGAGTTTTTCTCCACCAGTCTTTTTAACACTGGTATTCCTGGAGGCTTCATCAGGAATGTTGTTCGTTTCATTTTGTACTCACTATGGGAGAAATTGTCCAATTACATGTTTTCAGAGATCAGCTATATAAAAGAAAGAACTCTAAAGTCCATGTCTCTAGTTAAGTTCACTTATATGACTTCAAGACCTTCTATCCAATTGCCTATTTTACCAATCCCACTGACTGTTCTAAAGNATGGGAGAAATTGTCCAATTACATGTTTTCAGAGATCAGCTATATAAAAGAAAGAACTCTAAAGTCCATGTCTCTAGTTAAGTTCACTTATATGACTTCAAGACCTTCTATCCAATTGCCTATTTTACCAATCCCACTGACTGTTCTAAAGATGCCTCAAAAAAAAAAAAAAAAATTAGAGAGTAAACTCATTTTCTCAGCACTGTCATTCAGTTGACACTTCTTCCTGAAGTCTGTTTCAGTTGATGATGACATATTCCCCCATGATAACAAAGTAACATTCTGGTCAGCACCTTCCATTAGAAGCCTTGACCTCCTCTCTCAATCTTCACAATGACCAACCAGTGATGAAGACTGTCACTATCACTTAGCATGTATTTCTGAAGTCATTGTAACCATTCCCACTGCTATAGTTGAGATACTTTTCAACTTTAAACTGTATTATAGCAATAGACTCATACACGATATTTCTTCCTGTAGTCCTATTTTTCCCAGTCTATCTTTCATATCCATAACCTAAAGTAATATCAGTCTACTGCTTAAAATTCTTATTTGATTTCTCCCTACCTACAGGATAAATTCCAACTCCCTTAGCAGGACACATAAAGACCTTTTCCATCTGAACCTGTCTTGACAGCCCATCTTCACCTCTTTACCCATTTTGTATGTTACACTCTTACAACATTAAGCTGTTAGAAGAGCAGGAGCTCACCATACTATTTCTCCATATGCCTTAAATCATGATGTTGCCTTTGCCTAGAATGTTTCTTCTCCCCTCTTCTTTCAGCTGGATCTTCCTCTTCTCCCCATTTTTCACAACTGTGAACCAACAGGAGATATATACACATGCATATACATGAGGATTTATTTTAAGTGATTATCTCAAGTGATTATGGAAGTTGGCAAGTTGAAAATAGGCAGAACCAATGTCATTGTTTTAATCTAAAGTCTGGTGGGTTGCTGTAGTACCAAGAAGAGTCAGTGTTTCCATTTGAAGAGTTGCCAGTACCTTTGTGGGTCAGTGGTGGGTCAACCTTTGTGACATATAGGACTTCAACTGATTGACTGAGGCCCACCCACATTACGGTGAGCAATCTGCTTTTACTGCATCTACTGATTTTTAAATGTTAATCACATTCAAAACAGTAAATCAGCTATACTTTAATAAAAGACCCAGCCTCCAATAAATACCTAGAATAACATTTGACCAAATATCTGTTCACCCCATGGCCCTAATTATACTACCTAATAGTATTCTAATGTATTTTGTGCCTGAACCCTTTTAAAGATGATCTTATCATGCTTCTGTCCAATTAAAGTATATTTATATTAAAATTTAAAAATTTTTTCTAACCATCATGTTCTGTTAAAAATTTTCCTCTATTTTAAGATATCATTATGATTATTTATGTAAAATGGATCAAAAGGGCATAAATACACTTTTCATAGATTGTCAAACATAAAATTCAAATTTTTACTAGGAATTCCTGTTTTAATTACATAGATAGCTGCTTTCTCTTCAGATAGTTCCCATGTATTTGGATGAATTTTACTTAATGCAAAACTGAGAATGGGATCAGCATCAATTTTATTCCTTTTGTTCATTTTTATAAATGCGAATGATAGTGAATCTTGTTCTGAAATAGCAGTGTCACTTGACTCTGTCATATGCCAAAAATCACATAGTGATCTGTGACTTACAAAAAATAAAGTGATCTTTTGGTTGACAGCTGGATTAAGTCCTCTAACTCTTGAATCAAAGAGTCAGAAGCCATCCCAGTGTGATAACATGACCTTTCTTAGATTGTGACAGGTAACACTGTATAAAATAACCACACACATGTGTCCCCTTTCCTAGTGGTTTGTCAGCCTCATGAGGACAGGGACAATGTGATATCTATTTTTGTTCCCACAGTGCTACATAATATCTGTCACATAGTAGGTGCAACTTAAGATTAAATTTATATACTGTGGTTTGCTTTATAGTAATCTTTATTATCTCTGAAGGTAAATAAATTAATAATAGGTTTCACACGAGGCATTAGATAGTTGCCTATATATAAAAATACTGATAATTTTTTTAGGAAAAATCCTCTCATTCAAAGACTAAAGCAGTGATTCTTGCATTATTTTACTAGGAGTATCGTATTGAAGTACCACAGACTGGGTGGCTTAAATAACAGTCATTTATTTTCTCAGAATTCTGGAAACTAGAAGCAAAAGAGTGAAATGTTGACAGGATTGATTTTTTTCTGAGACCTCTCTTTGGGTGCGGATGACTGTCTTTGCCTTGAGTATTCACATGGTCTTTCCTTTGTGCATGTCTGTATCCTAATTGAATCTTCTTATAAGCAGACTATGGAGAAGGAAATGGCAACCTACTCTAGTGTTCTTGCCTGGAGAATCCCAGGGACAGGGGAGCCTGATGGGCTCCTGTCTATGGGTTGCACAGAGTCAGACACGACTGAAGTGACTTAGCAGCAGCACCAGCATAAGCAGGCTAGTCATACTGAATCAAGCCCCATCTTACTGATACCATGTTAAATCAATTACTTCTTTAAAGGATTTATCCCCCAATACACTCAGTCATTTCTGACTTTGAGATCCTGGAGAATGCAACCCACCAGATTCCTCTATCCATGGAATTCTCCAGACAGGAATACAGAGGTGGGTAGCTATTCCCTTCTCCAGGGGATCTTCCCAAACGAGGGTTAGAACCAGGGTCTCCTGCACTGCAGGCAGATTCTTTATTGTCTGAGCCACAAAGGAAGCCCTTAATTTCCTCTTCATAGGCTTTATCCCCAAATAGAGTCAAATTGTGAGATAGTGGGGGGTTAGAGCTTCAACTTATAAATTTGGAGGGGCAGATCAAATTGCCAACATCCGCTGGATCATGGAAAAAGCAAGAGAGTTCCAGAAAAACATCTACTTCTGCTTTATTGACTATGCCAAAGCCTTTGACTGTGTGGATCACAATATACTGTGGAAAATTCTGAAAGAGATGGGAATACCAGACCACCTAATCTGCCTATTGAGAAATCTGTATGCAGGTCAGAAAGCAACAGTTAGAACTGGACATGGAACAACAGACTGGTTCCAAATAGGAAAAGGAGTACGTCAAGGCTGTATATTGTCACCCTGCTTATTTAACTTATATGCAGAGTAGCTGAGCACCAAAGAATTGATGCTTTTGAACTGTGGTGTTGGAGAAGACTCTTGAGAGTCCCTTGGACTGCAAGGAGATCCAACCAGTCCATTCTGAAGGAGATCAACCCTGGGATTTCTTTGGAAGGAATGATGCTAAGGCTGAAACTTCAGTACTTTGGCCACCTCATGCGAAGAGTTGACTCACTGGAAAAGACTCTGCTGCTGGGAGGGATTGGGGGCAGGAGGAGAAGGGGACGACCGAGGATGAGATGGCTGGATGGCATCATGGACTCGATGGACGTGAGTCTGAGTGAACTCTGGGAGATGGTGATGAACAGGGAGGCCTGGCGTGCTGCGATTCATGGGGTCGCAAAGAGTCGGACACGACTGAGCGACTGAACTGAACTGAACTGACAATTCAACCCATAATAATGCCTGATTAATAAAATGTCTGAATTTTACCTTAATTTTTTTTCTGTTTTTACTTTTTGATTGAAATCTTATCCACCCCTCACCCCCATCCTCACTCAAGCTACTGAGTTATTTTATGCTAGGGCCAATTCTTAACTGTTTCAGACTGCAAAGGAAGTACCTTATTCACCTTCCTGTGCTCTTATTCTATGCCTGCAGATCTAATTGCTAAATGTTACCAAAATTGCTCTTGTCAATGGGAAACCGTTCTATTTTTAGGTGTATATAAACACTGATCAAAATAAATATAAGTATATAGTTTTATAAAGAACCTGCTAGAAAACTTTACCATGGAACAGATTGCATTCATTGTTTTGTTATTTTTATGTGCTCATCTGCTATCCTAGTTTATAAGTTACTGGAGGTCAGGAACCTATCTAATTCAATAGACTTAGAACCAAACATAGTGCTTATAATATGCATAGTGGTATCTATAAGTCTTGAATGAAGAATGATCAGTTAAAAATCATGTCCAAGGTTTTACTGCATTTCAACTAATTATGTGTTGATATTCCTTTTAGTTGGTGTAAATCTCCTCCAGACTTTTGGTGAGCATAAAGGAATTGAATAGTAATTCAATTTTATTTTTGTGTTTAGTAAAGAATGTTCTCAACATCCAGATGGGAGAAAAGAATGGGATAAAAGCATAACATTTGAGCCTTTTGAGTTTTCTGTCCTTTAATGTTCAAAGCAACTGATGCTTTAAATCTATTTCCTCGCTTTAAGTGCTTATAAGTAAATGTCAGTGTTTCAGGGGAGGAAGCATCTTGTTCTATTTAGAACTTCTTTTCCTGTATAGGAAGTAGCTTTTTTTCCCCTTTATTCCCTCTTCCCAGAGAATTGTGTTGTATACCAACAGACCTGTGTCTTGTCTTTTTCTACTTGCTGATTCATCTAACCAACCACCTACAATTAAACTTCAGAATTAGCTGGGAAATCACAATAGCTGGCTGTGATACTGAAAAAGCTTGTCTGTTTCAAACTTCTAAGATGGATAGCCAGTTCCCATAGCTATCTATCTCATTTGATCAGACATAACCACTGGAGGGGATAGAGGGCCATAGTGATCAGTACTACTCTCATTGTGACAATTAGCTTTATTTTTATTTTCCTTCAAGTGTGAATCATATGTGTTCATGGATAAAGAAAGAGAAATCATTTTTACATATATATATATGATCAATAATATTAATGCTAAAAAAATTTTTTAGAATACAACATTAGCTAAATAGACTCCATTCTATGTGGTTATCTATAATTATTACCTAGTCTGGCAAGAACTGATAGTGAAAACATTAGTCTTAATTTACCAGAGATTGTTATCAAAAAAACAGCAATATAAGAACAAATGTAATTAAATAAACATCTAAGTGCACTAAGATCATGGCATCTGGTCCCATCACTTCATGGGAAATATATGGGGAAATGGTGGAAACAGTGTCAAGACTTTATTATTTGGGGCTCCAAAATCACTGCAGATGGTGACTGAAGCCCTGAAATTAAAAGATGCTTACTGCTTGGAAGGAAAGTTATGACCAACCTAGATAGCATTTTCAAAAGCAGAGACATTACTTTGTCCACAAAGCTCCGTCTAGTCAAGGCTATGGTTTTTCCAGTGGTCATGTATGGATGTGAGAGTTGGAATGTGAAGAAAGCTGAGCACTGGAGAATTGATGCCTTTGAACTGTGGTGTTGAGAGTCCCTTGGACTGCAAGGAGATCCAACCAGTGCACCCTAAAGGAGACCAGTCCTGGGTGTTCATTGGAAGGACTGATGCTGAAGCTGAAACTCCAATACTTTGGCCACCTCATGAGAAGAGTTGACTCATTGGAAAAGACCTTGATGCTGGGAAGGATTGGGGGCAGGAGGAGAAGGGGACAACAGAGGATGAGATGACTGGATGGCATCACCGACTTGATGGACATGAGTTTGGGTAAACTCCGGGAGTTGGTGATGGACAGGGAAGACTGGCGTGCTGCGATTCAGGGGGTCACAAAGAGTCGGACACGACCGAGCAACTAAACTGAACTGAACTGAAGTGTACCAATAATTTTAGAGGCATTCCACAAAGAAGAAATAAAAATCAATTATAAATTAAAGCCAAAATGCTATATGAACACAAAACATGTACAGTAGGCTAGCATAACACAGTAACAAAATTCAGATAATTTTCCAACTATAACCCAGAAATGTTAAAAGTTCAATCTTTATCTTCCATGTACAAGATTGCCTATATTTATTGATGTATTTTGGTTGATAACCACCAAACATTTTATCAATTAAATGTAAAAAGTAAATGCAAGAAATATATTCTTAAATGTAGGCAAAGTATATTTATCTTTTTATTCAAGAATTCGGTCCAGGAAATTTATGGTTCCAAGCTTTTATAAAAAGTTATCTAAAATAAAATTAATCTATAAAAACTTGGAAGCAAAAGAAATAAGGCTGGTTAAACCACAAAGTTTTGATTAAAAGTAAACAATTGTGTATGTATGTCACATATAGAAAATATCAGTATTGCTGTTTGTGTAACTATCTTATATTTATAAACTCATTTCCTAAATATTTATTTTAATAATCATGACAGCCCTATTAGCGAGATGTACTCTTCCTAATTTCTATGTGAAAGAAATTGAGTTGTAAAGCAGTAAGTCAGTAGCCCAAGTTCACACAGTTAGAAGTAGAACAAAACTTGAACTTCTGTTTACTGATTTTAGTGCATCCCAGCTTTCTGTCATGTTACTGTTGTTCAGTCATTCAGTTGTGTCCAGCTCTTTAAGACCCCATCCTTCACCACTTCCTGGAGCTTACTCAAGCTCCTGTACACTGTGTTGGTGATGCCATCCAAGCATCTTGTCCTCTGTCGTCCCCTTCTCCTCCTGCCCTCAATCTTTCCTAGCATCAGAGTCTTTTTCCAATGAGTTGGTTCTTTGCATCATGTGGCCAAAGTATTGGAGCTTCAGCTTCAGCATCAGTTATTCCAATGAATATTCAGGACTGATTTCCTTTAGGATTAACTAGTTTGATTTCCCTGCAGTCCAAGGAACTCTCAAGAGTCTTCTCCAACACTACAGTTCAAAAGCATCCATTCCTCTGTGCTCAGCCTTCTCTGTGTTTCAGCTCTCACATCCATGCATGCCTACCAGAAAAACCATAGCTTTGACTAGATGGACCTTTGTTGGCAAAGTGATATCTCAGCTTTTTAAAATGCTGTCTAGGTTTGTCATAACTTTTTTTGTTTTTCCCCACAAGGAGCAGATGTCTTTTAATTTTATGGCTGCAGTCACCATCTGCAGTGATTTTGAACTCAAGAAAATAAAGTCTATCACTGTTTCCATTGTTTCTCCATCTATTTTTTATGAAGTGATGGGACCAGATGTCATGATCTTAATTTTTTGATGCTGAGTTTTAAGCCAGCTTTTTCACTCTCCTCTTTCACCTTCATCAAGAGTCTCTTTAGTTCTTCTCTGCTTTCTGCCACAATGGTAGTGTCATCTACATATCTGAGGTTATTGATTTTCTCTCATGAGTGGAAGCAAAAATGTTTTTTTAGTTTATTTTTGAAAATACCCTTAAAAATGTGATAACACCAAATGTCCCTTAAATATTTTCTTCCCCCATTTATTTGCCCTACTTATCAACTCATAAAATCATAGAGCTGAAAGAGATCCACATGTCTCCTTTTGTTTATAAGAAAGAAACTAAGAAAAACAAACATGTGTCCTAGATAGTCCAAATAATTATTGGAAAATTTCAAATAGGATTTAGCTTTTCCAATCCCCATTTCAGGGATTCTCTCAACGAGTTCCTAGCGAAACATATAATCATTCAGGTGTATTTATTGAAATTCTGCTTACTGACATGGTAAAAACTTTGTCATTTTTTCTGACATCTAAGTGCCTTATAAATCAGCTGGAAAGGTATAAAGTATGAAATAATTAATAAAGTGATTGCCACTGACCATATGCCTACTGATAAACTTCAGAGAAAGTGAATATCAGTTTAGGATTGGTGGGAAAGGATAAGTAAGTAAGTAAGGAGGCTGACCTTAACTAAACACTTCAAAATAGAATGATTTCTGATGGAACATGGGGAAAAAGAGAATATTTTAGGGGAGGATAACTGTCTGACCTTAACCTGTATGATATGAAATTTTTATAGATATTCCATTAATTTGTGAACAATTTGTTAAATTTATTGTTATTACAAAATGCAGGCTCAGGTCTCTGGTGATGGCTGTCAGATGGGATGTTGAGCTGAGCAGGGATAAAGTGGACAAGTAGCTGATCAGTGTATGAAGGATGTACAAGGTATGGTTCAATGTTTAGCTAACAGCAAGGAGAGGTTGCTTTTTTTCTCTATATCTGTGAGAACTTTGTTTTATGAAAATAGACAACGGAATTATCAAGGAGGAAAATGGTGCCTTTCCAACAGTTGTAGCACAAGACAACTAAATAACAGATGGAATAGCTAATTTTCCAAAGATGTACTAAGCCAAGAGTGATTATTACTGATAGTCAGTATTACTGATTTGTTTGATGGTTCCTACAAGAACAGACCCAAAATACTAATTTAAAAAAATAGGTTGCAAAAACGGAAATTTGTTGTTCTCATAGGAATGTCTACAATGACTGTCAGGAGTTGGTAAAGATATGAAGGAGATTCAGTCTGGAATATGGCCTGAATTGATGTGGGAAAGGAAACTCGGCTGCCAATCAAATGGAGGAGAAACTGACAAGCATATTCTTTAGACTTCATTGGAATTTTTGTTGTTGGTTTCTGTAAGGTTTAAGTTACAATGGAATTCAGTCTCATTGCTGTCCCTAAGTTTCCTTTAGGAAACAATATAAAGTACTTATTTTGGTCAAGCAAACCAAAAACAAATCACAATATCTAAAACTTAAAGAGATGCAATAGTCTTCCCAGCCTGCCTTAGACCTGAAACTTGTTACTGTGTCCATCCAATAAAGTAAAGAACATGATCTCCATCAACAGAAATCAGATTACCTTAAATATACATATAATGATCAGTCTTTTTCTTATTCTTGACATGGTTTGCAGATAAAAGAGCCTATGAACCTACAAGGAGTGAAACTTAAACATTGAAATGAAAACAGTAATAGCAATACAAAGGCCCTAAAGAGTTTTAGTTTTATTAGAATCATGATAGACTAATGAGTTAAGAGAAGCCAGTTCAGTTCAGTACAGTTGCTCAGTTGTGTCCGACTCTTTGCGACCCCATGAATTACAGCACACCAGGCCTCCCTGTCCATCACCACTCCCGGAGTTCACTCAAACTCATGTCCATTGAGTCGGTGATGCCATCCAGCCATCTCATCCTCTGTCGTCCCCTTCTCCTCCTGCCCCCAATCCCTCCCAGCATCAGAGTCATTTCCAATGAGTCAACTCTTCGCATGAGGTGGCCATAGTATTGGAGTTTCAGCTTCAGCATCAGTCCTTCCAAAGAACACCCAGGGCTGATCTACTCTTCTCCTAAGAGAAGCCAGTTGCAAACAAAAAGCAGAGAATAAGTTAATATGCAGTTAATAAAAGACCCAGGGTTTTACAAAGAAAATATATGCATTCAAAATAATCAAAGATTATTATAAAATGTTATACAACTATATCCCCCCAAAAGATTAGGAAATAAAGGAAAAAATATACTAACAGGGTGAAATTGGAAAGTTAATATGATTATATTAATAACTAGATTGCTGCTGCTGCTAAGTTGCTTCAGTCGTGTCTGACTCTGTGCAACCCCATAAACGGCAGCCCACCAGGAACTTTTTGTTTGCAACTGGCTTCTCTTAGGAGAAGAGTAGATCAACCCTGGGATTTCTTTGCAAGGAATGATGCTAGAGCTGAAACTCCAGTACTTTGGCCACCTCATGCGAAGAGTTGACTCATTGGAAATGACTCTGATGCTGGGAGGGATTGGGGGCAGGAGGAGAAGGGGACGACCGAGGATGAGATGGCTGGATGGCATCACTGACTCGATAGACATGAGTTTGAGTGAACTCCAGGAGTTGGTGATGGACATGGAGGCCTGGTGTGCTGTAATTCATGGGGTCACAAAGAGTCAGACACGACTGAGCTACTGAACTGAACTGAACTGAACTGGCTTCTCTTAACTCATTAGTCTATCATGATTCTAATAAAACTAAAACCCTTTAGGGCCCTCCTATTGCTATCCCCATCCCTGGGATTCTCCAGGCAAGAACAGTGGAGTGGGTTGCCAGTTCCTTCTCCAATGCATGAAAGTGAAAAGTGAAAGTGAAGTCGCTCAGTAATGCATGACTCTTAGCGACCCCATGGACTGCAGCCTACCAGGCTCCTCCATCCATGGGATTTTCCATTCAAGAGTATTGAAGTGGGTTGCCATTGCCTTCCTAACTAAATTGATACCTATCTAAAACAGCCATTACAAATCTTCAGACAATACTAGAGTTTGCAATACAGTGTCTTTTTAGCCTATTTTTTAAAAGTATAAGCAGCAGATAAATATATCCTGACAGGATCAAATAATAAAATTTCTAAGAATATTTAGAACATGTTATAATTATTAGTTCTTGCTGAGTGCATTTTGCTAAAAACACTCTTAGAAAAATACTTAGATGGTAACAGGCTCAACATTGAAATATTTTCAATAAATTAAGGAAAGACTTGCATTTTAAAATAGAATGGAGAACTCACATGATGAGAATGTTGTTTCAAAGAGCTGGTCATCATGATTTTGAGGGGAAAAGTTAATGATTTTTCATCTTGGCTACAGTCTGGCAAAACTAAATCACAAAAATTTATGAATACACAAAATTAAAATGTAAAACTAAAGTAATAGAAATGTGGCAAGCAGAAATGTAAAGATGGGGAGAAAAAGAATGCTAAACTTTTATTCCTAAATATTTCAGGAACTCATTAGGAAGCAAATATTGGGAAGTATTGAAGATTTTAAAGCAAAAGTAGTTAATAGAATATGAAAATAAAACCATTATTGGTGGTAGGATATGTTTATATTGTTGATAGTGGGATGTGGATGTATGTGTGTGTGTGTGTGTGTGTGTGTATGTGTGCATGCATGTGCATGACAGAGAGAGAAACTCAGTTCCCAAAGGAAAACAACCAACAGGGTTTTGTGGCTAGATTTAAAATAACTGCAAGTTGATCTGTTAAGCTTGGTGGTAAGACAACCATGTAGCTTTAAAAGAACATCCATACTCTGTAGGATCATGTACTTTCTTTCAGGTATTAAGATACATAATTGTGGATTTGACATTGCATGGCTCATTATGACAGAATCATCTAATCATGGATCAAATCACACATCTAATTTAATAAGTCTATTAAATTTATATTGTATGATATATAAAATGTAGCTACACTTTGGGATACTAAGATATCCAGAGATACCTTTCAAACGACACTAAGAAAACATACTGCACTGTAGTTTTATAAATCTTACATGCTCACTTAGAATATTGAGACTAAAAAGGAATTTGAAAATAGAGGGGAAAAATGTAAAAACCCTTTGGATTCAATAAAGTGATTCTGATGTAAGAAAATAATTTAAAAAGTGGGATTGAAAGGGAGGATATGTATATGGGTGGTAGACTTCCAAGAACACTGAAAGAACAGACTTTTAAATGTTCAACCATGGAATATTTGTAATGAGCTTGAAATATCACCATGAACAAAGAGTGGGCCTGTGGATTCAAGTGGATCTTTGAGAACGTAGAAAACAATATGCTATCCTGTATCAGCACCATTCATGCATTTTTTTTTTTTAATTTACAATATTGTATTGGTTCTGCCACACATTAACATGAATTCATCATGGGTGTACGCATGTTCCCCATCCTGAACCCCCCCCCCCCACCTTACTCCCCGTACTATACCTCTGGGTCATCCCAGTGCACCAGCTCCAAGCATCCTGTATCAAACCTGGACTGGCCATTTGTTTCTTATATGATATTATACATGTTTCAGTGCCATTCCCCCAAATAGTCCCACCCTCTCCCACAGAGTCCAAAAGACTGTTCTGTACATCTGTGTCTCTTTTGCTGTCTTGCATACAGGGTTATCGTTACCATCTTTCTAAATTCCATATATATGCATTAGTATACTGTAGTGGTGTTTTTCTTTCTGGCTTACTTCACTCTGGATAATAGGCTCCAGTTTCATCCATCTCATTAGAACTGATTCAAATGTATTCTCTTTAATGGCTGAGTAATACTCCATTGTGTATATGTACCACAGCTTTCTGATCCATTCATCTGCTGATGGACATCTAGGTTGCTTCCATGTCCTGGCTATTATAAACAGTGCTGCGATGAACATTGGGGTACACGTGTCTCTTTCAATTCTGGTTTCCTCGGAGTGTATGCCCAGCAGTGGGATTGCTGTGTCATAAGGCAGTTCTATTTCCAGTCTTTTAAGGAATCTCCACACTGTTCTCCATAGTGGCTGTACTAGTTTGCATTCCCACCAACAGTGTAAGAGGGTTCCATTTTCTCCATACCCTCTCCAGCATTTATTGCTTGTAGACTTTTGGATCGCAGCCATTCTGACTGGCGTGAAATGGTACCTCATTGTGGTTATGATTTGCATTTCTCTGATAATGAGTGATGTTGCACATCTTTTCATGTTTTTGTTAGCCATCTGTATGTCTTCTTTGGAGAAATGTCTGTTTAGTTCTCTGGCCCATTTTTTGATTGGGGTCATTTATTTTTCTGGAATTGAGCTGAAGGAGTTACTTGTATATTTTTGAGGTTAGTTGTTTGTCAGTTGCTTCATTTGCTATTATTTTCTCCCATTCTGAAGGCTATCTTTTCACCTTGCTTATAGTTTCCTTTGTTGTGCGGAAGCTTTTAAGTTTAATTAGATCCCATTTGTTTATTTTTGCTTTTATTTCCAATATTCTTGGAGGTGGGTCATAGAGGATCTTGCTGTGATTATGTCAGAGAGTGTTTTGCCTATGTTCTCCTCTAAGAGTTGTATAGTTTCTGGTCTTAAGTTTAGATCTTTAATCCATTTTGAGTTTATTTTTGTGTATGGTGTTAGAAAGTGTTCTAGTTTCATTCTTCTACATGTGGTTGACCAGTTTTCCCAGCACCACTTGTTAAAGAGATTGTCTTTACTCCATTATATATTCTTGCCTCCTTTGTCAAAGATAAGGTGTCCATAGGTGCGTGGATTTATCTCTGGGCTTTCTATTTTGTTCCATTGATTTATATTTCTGTCTTTGTGCCAGTACCATACTGTCTTGACTGTGGCTTTGTGGTAGAACTTGAAGTCAGGCAGGTTGATTCCTCCAGTTCCATTCTTCTTTCTCAAGATTGCTTTGGCTATTCGAGGTTTTTTGTATTTCCATACAAATTGTGAAATTATTTGTTCTAGCTCTGTGAAAAATACCATTGGTAGTTTGATAAGAATTGCCTTGAATCTATAGATTGCTTTGGGTAGTATACTCATTTTCACTATATTGATTCTTCCAATCCATGAACATGGTATATTTCTCCATCTATTAGTGTCCTCTTTGATTTCTTTCACCAGTGTTTTATAGTTTTCTATATATAGGTCTTTAGTTTCTTTAGGTAGATATATTCTTAAGTATTTTATTCTTTTCATTGCAATGGTGAATGGAATTGTTTCCTTAATTTCTCTTTCTATTTTCTCATTATCAGTGTATAGGAATGCAAGGGATTACTGTGTGCTGATTTTATATCCTGCAACTTTACTATAATCATTGGTTAGCTCTAGTAATTTTCTGGTGGAGTCTTTAGGGATTTCTATGTAGAGGATCATGTCATCTGCAAACAGTGAGTGTTTTACTTCTTCTTTTCCAATTTGGATTTCTTTTATTTCTTTTTCTGCTCTGATTGCTGTGGCCAAAACTACTATTAGTGTCCACTTTGATTTCTTTCACCAGTGTTTTATAGTTTTCTATATATAGGTCTTTAGTTTCTTTAGGTAGATATATTCCTAAGTGTTTTATTCTTTTCATTGCAATGGTGAATGGAATTGTTTCCTTAATTTTTATATTTTCTCATTATTAGTGTATAGGAATGCAAGAAATTTCTGGGTGTTGATTTTATATCCTGCAACTTTGCTATATTCATTGATTAGCTCTAGTAATTTTCTGGTGGAGTCTTTAGGGTTTTCTATGTAGAGGATCATGTCTCCTGCAAACAGTGAGAATTTTACTTCTTATTTTCCAATTTGGATTCCCTTTATTTCTTTTTCTGCTCTGATTGCTGTGGCCAAAACTTCCAGAACTATGTTGAATAGTAGTGGTGAAAGTGGGCACCCTTGTCTTGTTCCTGACTTTAGGGAAATGCTTTCAATTTTTCACCATTGAGGATAATGTTTACTGTGGGTTTGTTATATATAGAGAAGTATATTCCTTCTATTCCTGCTTTCTGGAGAGTTTTTTTTTTTATCATAAATGGATATTGAATTTTGTCAATGGCTTTCTCTGCACCTATTGAAATAATCATATGGCTTTTATTTTTCAATTTGTTAATGTGGTGAATTATATTGATTGATTTGTGGATATTGAAGAATCCTTGCATCCCTGGGATGAAGCCCACTTGGTCATGGTATATGATCTTTTTAATGTGTTGTTGGATTCTGATTGCTAGAATTTTGTTAAGGATTTTTTCATCTATGTTCATCAGTGATATTGTCCTGTAGTTTTCTTTTTTTGTGGCATCTTTGTCAGGTTTTGGTATTAGGGTGATGGAGGCCTCATAGAATGAGTTGAGATTTTGGAAGTCTTAATTTCTAATCACTTCCAAAATAAAAGAAGAATAAAAAGAAACCAGTTTTTGTTTGTTTTGCTTTTTTTCCACATGGGATTAGAGGCCACACTGATAAGCAATGTGCAGCATCAAAACTTAATGAAGAGCTTTTCAGAAAACCTTGTTGGAACTGAAATATTGAGAAAAAACTGATACAATCCCTCATCTGTTTTGGGGAAGTGGATGCATTGAACTGATATTGAAAGGTGTTCCTCATTTAGTTTTATAAGACAGTGAATGGGAACAGAAATAGAAGTGGCACACATTCTATTACTAGCAAGGAATTTGGGCTATTTTCATTTCTCATTCCTTCTTAAATAACAACAGCCCTATTTTTTAGAACACAAATGAGTCTCTTTTAAGTTTAAATTATTTTTCTTTTGAAATAACTTGTAATTGTAATAACTAGGAAAAAATATATTGAGAAAAGTAAAGCTTTGAAATGAAATAATCACAGGAGAAAACTGCATGTGACATTATTGCTGCTGCTGCTGCTGCTAAGTCGCTTCAGTCGTGTCCGACTCTGTGCGACCCCACAGATGGCAGCCCATTGGGCTCTGCCATCCCTGGGATTCTCCAGGCAAGAACACTGGAGTGGGTTGCCATTTCCTTCTCCAGTGCATGAAAGTGAAAAGTGAAAGTGAAGTTGCTCAGTCGTGTCTGACTCAGCAACCCCATGGACTGCAGCCTACCAGGCTCCTCTGTCCATGGGAGTTTCCAGGCAAGAGTACTGGAGTGGGGTGCCATTGCCTTCTCCGTGACATTATTAGAGTACTAGTTAAATACATTAGAATTGTATTTAAGATGGATAACTCAATTTAATTTAAAAATAATTTGAAACTTCCTTGATTTTTTAATAGATTCATAAATGCCAAGAATCAGAATGGGAAGGATATAGATTGTGTATAGTTATTTGCTATACTTTAAGTTTGTTACTCTACTTTAGGTTTTTTGCTCTATTTTAGGTTTCAGGGCTAAAGTCTTTAAAATGTAGAGACCTTATTATAGATATGTTTGAGTTGTAGAATATAATATCAAAGATTTTAGAGAAAAAACTGTTTCTATTAAAAATATAGCAATCATCTAACTTGACCTTGCTTTAATTAAAAGAAGT
Organism: Cephalophus harveyi; assembly: GCA_006410635.1. NCBI lineage: Eukaryota > Metazoa > Chordata > Mammalia > Artiodactyla > Bovidae > Cephalophus > Cephalophus harveyi. The sequence continues at coordinate 201,411 of SJYT01076015.1, forward strand.
AACTAGGGGAAAAAAACATTTGACACATTACTGCCTCATTGGTGTTAATAGAATAATATAAAACTTTGCTACACAAAGTTTGATCAAAGAACCAGCAACACCAATGTCATCCAGGAGCTTATTGGCAGCACAGTATCTCAAACCCTATGCCAGATGGTCTGACCAGAATTAACATGTAAACAAGATACCAAGGGAATTCATTTGCACATTAAGCTGAAAGGGGTTGCTATAGACCCTGGCACTGTAATTTAGCGCTGTCCAGTAGAACTTTCTGTAAAGATGGAAGTGCCCTGTGCCTGTGTCATCCAGTGCAGTAACCAATAATCACATTAAGCACTTCAAATATGGCTAATGACCATTAAAGATTGATCTTTTTATTTTATGTAGCTTTAAATAATTCTAGTCTAAATAGCCAAAGGTGTCCAGTATATAGTATTTATACATTGCAGCTTTAACTTTTTAATCAAATGTGTTTATGAGAACAACATGTGACATCTGAAACTTTGGGGTGTCTGTTCTTTTTATATCATTTGCATTTGTTGAACCATAGGCTTATAGGACACTGATACTTCTAAGGATTTTTAAATTATTTGTATACGACCTGCACTATTCCTAGGATGTATTAGTCATATTCTACCACAGTTATTTGATTACATGGCTATAATCCATCATGTTTCACCGTCAATCTAACCCAGGAAGATTAACTATAAGCCTCTTGAGAGACATCACATCTTAATGATCTTTGTATTCCCATGCACTTAATCCCAAGTTTGGTGTGTATATGGTACTCAATGAAATTTCATTGAACTGAGTTGGCAAAGAAATAGACCTATGAGTATTCATTTTAACGACTTAGTTATGAATGGATTAAATTTAATGTAACATTATCTTAAGGACAGAGAAGCTTGGCATGCTGCAGACCTTGGGGTCGCTAAAATTCAGACACAACATTATCTCAATTCAGTTCAGTTCATTTGCTCCGTCGTGTCTGACTCTGCGACCCCATGAATCGCAGCACATCAGGCCTCCCTGTCCATCACCAACTCCTGGAATTCACTCAGACTCACATCCATCGAGTCGGTGATGCCATCCAGCTATCTCATCCTCGGTCATCCCCTTCTCCTCCTGCCCCCAATCCCTCCCAGCATCAGAGTCTTCTCCAATGAGTCAACTCTTCCCATGAGGTGGCCAAAGTACTGGAGTTTCAGCTTTAGCATCATTCCCTCCAAAGAAATCCCAGGGCTGATCTCCTTCAGAATGGACTGGTTGGATCTCCTTGCAGTCCAAGGGACTCTCAAGAGTCTTCTCCAACACCACAGTTCAAAAGCATCAATTCTTCGGCACTCAGCCTTCCTCACAGTCCAACTCTCACATCCGTACATGACCACTGGAAAAACCATAGCCTTGACTAGATGGACCTTTGTTGGTAAAGTAATGTCTCTGCTTTTCAATATCTGCTATCTAGGTTGGTCATAACTTTCCTTCCAAGGATTGAACAATAAAAACAGTAGGTTATATCCACTAGTGTTCATCGGACCAAAAAGAAATGGTCAAATAAACAGAAACAATAACAACCAGAACAATAGCAATGTCTTGCATAGCTGAATCAGTTTTCATCCTTTCAAGTCAGGCTGATGTAAGGAAAATGCTGATGCAAGTTGGTAAACATTATACTTCCCGGCTAGTTTATTTATGACTAACACACATATCAACATTTTGTATTGTCAGTTCTAAATGGAAAGAACAACAGAGTTGGATCAGGGACACAGAAGAAGGGATGCCTCCCTGAGCGGATGACTGGCTAATATGCTGAAACTGGACAGCTGAATTCTCCAAGTCCCAAGCTGATATAAGCTAAAAAATTTAGCAGCAGAAGAAAAACAACCCTGGGTCACTAGCACCAGGTGGGTACCTGACCCTCATGCCATGGTGAGAATATTGAAGAGCTATTCTGACAAGTAAAGCAAACAGCCAGGTAAACAGCTTGGGACATGAGCAGATGGCTGTGTAATAGCAACTTTTTTTTTGTTTTTAGAGACAGGGTAGACTGGCTATGGTAAAAATGGATTCTGATTTTGGATTCAACATTCCTCATCAGAATTCTCAAATCATGTGTCTTTACTAAGTCTAGCTCCATGTAAATGGTTGCCCATTTACATTGTCTTGTGAACAAAGGTAAGTCTATGTTTAAGTTGGCATATCGATACCTTCACATTATTTGAATTTACCAGACATTAGAAGTGGAATGTTATATATACTGAAAATATTTTGTTGATGAATTTCATACTCAGAGTTCATTTTTTAATAAGTCCCCAATATTTGCAAAGAGTTATGGCAAAAGAGTCCTTTGCATATTTATTTGATTTAAACTTTTATGATGGTCATAGCAAACACCCACTTCCAACGATGCAAGAGAAGACTTTACACATGGACTTTACCACATGGTCAATACTGAAATCAACTTGATTATATTCTCTGTAGCCAAAGATGGAGAAACCCTATACAGTCAGCAAAAACAAGACCTGGAGCTGACTGTGGCTCAGTTCATAAGTTCCTCATTGCAGAGTTCAGGGTTAAACTGAAGAAAGTAGGGTCATTTTCAGTGAGCCTTTCAGCGGCTCAGACGGTAAAGCGTCTGCCTACAATGTGGGAGACCTGGGTTCTATCCCTGAGTTGGGAAGATCCCCTGAAGAAGGAAATGGCAACCCACTCCAGTACTATTGCCTGGAAAATCCCATGGATGGAGGAGCCTGGTAGGCTACAGTTCATGGCGTTGCAAAAAGTCAGACATGACTGAGTGACTTCACTATGCTCTGCTCTGCTATGCTATACCCAACTGAATGCAGAGTTCCAGAGATTATCAAAGAGAGATAAGAAAGTCTAGTTAAGTGAACAATACAAAGAGATAGAGAAAAACGGTAAAATCAGAAAGACTAGAGATCTCTTCAAGAAAATTGGAGATACCAAGGAAACATTTCATGCAAAGATGGGCACAATAAAGGACAGAAATGGTATGGACCTAACAGAAGCAGAAGAGATTAAGAAGAGGTGGCAAGAATACACATGAGAACTATATAAGAAAGGTCTTAATGACCCAGATAACCACAGTAGTGTGGTCACTTACCTAGAGCCAGACATCTTGGAGTGTGAAATCAAGTAGGGCTTAGGAAGCATTACTATGAATAAGGCTAGTGGAGGTGATGGACTTCTGGATAAGTTATTTCAAATCCTAAGAGATGATGCTGTTAAAGTGCTGGACTCAACATGTCATCAAATTTGAAAAACTCAACAGTGACCATAGTACTGGAAAAGGTTAATTTTCATTCCAATTCCAAAGAAGCACCATGCCAATGAATGTAAAAGTTACTGTGCACTTGTGCTCATTTCACATGCTAGCAAGGTTCTGCTTAAAATCCTTCAAGCTAGACTTCCAAGGTACATGAACGGAGAACTTCCAGATGTACAAGCTAGATTTAGAAAAGGCAGAGGAACCAGAGATCAAATTGCCAACATTCATTATATCATGGTGAAAGCAAAGGAGTTTCAGAAAAATCATCTGCTTCTGCTTCATTGACTATGCTAAAGCCTTTTACTGTGTGGATCACAGCAACAAACTGTGGAAAAGTCTTAAAGAGGTGGAAATACCACCCTACCTGTCTACTGAGAAATCTATATGCAGGTTAAGAAACACAGTTAGAACCAGACATGGTATAACAGACTGGTTCAAAATTTGGAAAGGAGTACATCAAGGCTATATTGTCATCCTGCTTATTTAACTTATATGCAAAGTACATCACGTGAAATGCCAGGCTGGTTGAATCAAAAGCTGGAATCAAGATTGCTAGGAGAAATATCAACAACCTCAAATATGCAGATGATACCACCCTGATGGCAGAAACTGAAGAGGAACTAAAGAGCCTCTTATTGAATGTGAAAGAGGAGAGTGAAAAAATTGGCTTAAAACTCACCAATCAAAAAACTAAGATCATGGCATCCAGTTCCATCACTTCATGGCAAAAATATGGGGAAAAAGTGAAAATTGTGACAGATTTTTTCTTGGGCTCCACAATCACTGGCTATGGTTTTTCCAGTAGTCATGTATGTATGTGAGAGTCGGACTGTGAAGAAAGCTGAGTGCCGAAGAATTGATGCTTTTGAACTGTGGTGTTGGAGAAGACTCTTGAGAGTCCCTTGGACTGAACAGAGTTCAAATCAGTCAGTCCTAAAGGAAATCAACCCTGTGTGTCCAATTAGAAGGAAGACTGATGCTGAAGCTGAAGCTCCAATACTTTGGCTACCTGATGTGAAGAACTGACTTGTTGGAAAAGACCCTGATGTTATGAAACATTGAAGGCAAAAGGAAAAGGGGTTGGAGGAGGATCAAATGGTTAGATAGTATTACTGACTCAATGGACATGAATTTGAGCAAACTCTGGGTGATAGTGAATTACGGAGGAGCCTGGCTTGCTGCCATCCATGGGGTTGCAAAGAGTTGTACATGACTTGGTGAATGAACAGCAACAGTAATTTGTGTACACATGAGAGATGCCCAGGGGAAAATGAATAACTCTCAGAAGTAGGCTAAGCCAGAAGTTGTAATATTGTCTTCGACTAAATACAAAATGAGCAAATTTGAGGGAGAGGGACAAGAAACTGGTACCAGGAAAGTCACATTAAACAAGGAAAGTAATGTTTACCATGGGTTTCCCTGTTTGCTCAGTGGTAAAGAATCTGCTTGCCAATGCAGGAGACAACCCCTGGGTCAAGAAGATTCCCTGGAGAAGGAAATGGATATCTACTCCAGTATTCTTGCCTGGGAAATCCCATGAATAGAGGAGCCTGGGGGACTACAGTTCACTGGGTCACAAAAGAGTTGGACAGGATTTAGGGACTAAACAACAACTGCAACAAAAGTTAATGTCTCTTCCAATGATAAGATTCTTCTGTGAAACAGTCATCCATCTCTTCTTGTTGTGGAGAGGGAGACATCCTCATAAATGGAGATTTCCTTTACACATGTAAATTTCTCTTACAAAAAAGTAGCTTCTACTCTATTTTCAGATCCCCTCCTGTGTCTGCTTTTTCTCAAAATAATCAGCTCAAATAATCTTTATGCCAAGGAGGCATATGTGGGAGTGAAATATTCTGTTACTTTCATTAGATACCTGGTAACAGTGAAAGCATGCACCCTTGGTCTTTCTGTGACCTATTTATTTAATTTAGCATTATGTCCTTAAGGTTCATCTATGTTGTCATTTATGGTAGAATTCCCTTCTTTTTGAAGATTGAATAATATTCCATGTATGTATACCATATTTTAAAAGATAGAAATTCCCTCTTTTAATGAGGTGTATTTATTAAAGAAATTGGGTCATTTGTGCTGTCAAATTTCCCACATTCTGAATATAGTAACTATTCTCGTGATATTCCTTAAAATGTTCCACTTCAATCTCCTTATAAGTTTGTGATCAGATGCGGATGTTACTAAATTCAAGCTCAAAGTCTTTTAGCAAGAATTCTGCATTGTGGCTCTCTGTCCTGTTATTTTATCACACCTCAAAAGAGATTCTTCATAAAGTAAGTCTCTGAAAATGGAGGTGAATCATGGTGCAAGTTCTCAAAGGATATTTGAAGCTTACTAAAGGATTAAATGTTTAAATGGATTCTCATGAGACGTTCAAAATATTTTTCACTATAAGAGTTCAGCCCTATAATTTATAATTCTCTCTTGTTCATAGGATTTTCATAGTTTGGGAGAAAACTGTATTAAAACAATAGTAAAAAATGAACTTCCATATCTCTCAGATGAACTGTCTATTTCAAAAGGAGCAAATGCATGAATTTGGAGAAGTGCATCAAAAAGACAGCTCTCAAACTTAGTCTGTGGTTTATCCATGGGGAATTGGATCAACACCCATCCAAACTTTAATCTGAATGTGGAAAGTGGTAATGCCACACACTGTACCATTTATTATGCACATAATGGGCTTTCTGGGGACAGCAGGGCAGGCTTTCCAGTAGGTCTGAAAATGACTTGCAAGAGTAGGGAGGGGCAGTAGCTTTGATTTCATTGTAGTTAGGGAATGGCAATGGAGTGAGGATTCCTCTTGCATAATGTGAACTCAGGACATCTTGGCTTTCTTATTGGTTTTTTCAGGTGTGAGGCAAAAGTGGGGAAAAAATGGTGATGAAAAAATGGGGTGGGGCTTAGATACTGTTACAGTTAAATAAAAAATATAATCACTCTTTACAACAAACCTAAATTACTTGTTTAATTTAATGTTTCCAAAATACAATGACTAGAAGGAAATAGAGACATTTGGGGGTTTTGCTTTTTAAGATCTGTCTGTGTAAGTATACATATATAGATAGATATGGATATGTATTTTTTCAAGATCTAGTTTTTAAATTTTTAATTAACTTTACAGTAGGTCCTGTTGGCTATCCATTTTAAATATAGCACTGTGTACATGTAAATCACAAATTTTCAGTCTATCCCTCCTCCTCACCCATTCTCCCTGATAACCATAAGAGCATTCTCTGAGTCAATTTCTGCTTTACAAGTAAGTTTGTTTGTATTTTTTCTTTATAGATTCTACATATAAGTGATATATGATGTCTGCTTTTTTCTATCTGACTTAATTCACTTATGATAATCTCCAGGTCCATCTACGTTCCTGCAAATGGCATTATTTCACTCTTTTTTTATTATTATGATAAACATCACATAATATAAAACATTATTTTAACCACATTTAACTGTTCATTAAAGTGACACAATGTACATTCACATTATTGTGCAACTTTTGCCATCATCCATCTAGGCTGAGTAATGTTCCATTGTATATATGTATCACATCTTCTTTATCCATTCATCTATCAACAGACATTTAGATTACTTCCATGTCTTGGCTATTGTAAACAGTGCTGCAGTGAACATTAGGGTGCATGTGCCCTTTCAAACTATGCTTTTCTGCAAATACATGCCCAGGAGTGGGACCACTCAATCATCTGGTAGCTGTATTTTTAGTTATTTAAGAAACCTCTGTGCTATTCTCCATAGTGGTTATATCAGTTTTCATTCCCATCAACATTCTAGGAGATTTCTTGTTTTCCCACACCCTCTCCAGGATTTATTGTTTGTAAATTTTTTATGGTGGCCATTCTGATTGTTGTGAAGTGATATCTCATTGTAGTTTTGATTTGCGTCTCTAATAATTACCAAAGTTGAGCATCTTTCCATGTATCTGTTGGCCATTTATGTGCCTTCTTTGGAGAAATATCTATCTAGGTCTTCTGTCCAGTTTTTGATTGGGTTGTCCATATTTTGGATATTGAACCACATGAGCTGTTTGTAAATTGTGGAGACTGATCTCTTGTTGGCTGAGAATATTTTCTCCCATTCTGTTGGTTTTTTTTTTTTTTTTTTTTCATTTCATTTGTGGTTTCCTTTGCTGTGCAAAAGTTTTTGAGTTTAATTAGGTTTCATTTGTTAATTTTTGTTTTTATTTCCACCACTCTGGGAGACATCATAATAGATATGGCTGTGATTTATATCAAACAGTGTTCTGCCTATATTTTCCTCTCAAGAGTTTTATAGTATCTGGTTTTACATTTAGGTTCTAATCCATTCTGAGTTTATTTTTGTATATGGTGTTAAAGAATGTTCTAGTTTTATCTTTTTAGATGTATGTCTAGTTTTCCCAGCAGCATTTATTGAAGAGACTGTCTTTTCTCCATTGCACAGTCATTCCTCCTTTGTCATAGACTAATTGGCCATAGGTGGAGAGACTTATTTCTCAGCTTGCTATCCTGTTCCATTAACCTATATTTCTGTTTTTGTGTCAGTACCATTTTGTTTTGGTTCCTGTAGCTTTGCAGTGTACCCTGAAGTCAGAAAGCCTGATACCTCCACCTCCATTTTTCTCTTTCAAGATTGCTTTGGCTATTTGGGGCCTTCTGTGTCTTTGTACAGATTTTAAGTTTTTTTTTTTTTTTAATCTGTGTTTGTGTTCAGTCACTCAGTTGTGTCTGATTCTTTCAGCCCATGGACTGTAGTCCACCAGGCTCCTCTATCCATGGAATTTTTCGGGCAAGAATACTGGAGTGGGGTATCATTTCCTCCTCCAAGGTTTCTTTCTGGCTCAGGGATTGAACTCACATCTCTTGCATCTTCTGCATTGGCAAGTAGATCCTTTACCACTAGCATCACCTAGGAAGCATGTGAATACCAATACCATGTGAATATCAATACCAATGCTTTTGGTATTGATAATTTGATAAAAATTGCATTGAATATGTAGATTGCCTTGGGTAGTATAGTCATTTTAACAATGTTGATTCTTCTAATCTAAGAACATGGTATATCCATCTGTCTGTGTTATTTTGATTTATTTCATCAGTATCTTATAATTTACAGATAACAGGTCTTTTGCATCCTTAGGTAGGTTTATTCCCAGGTATTTTATTCTTTTTCATATGATGGTAAATGGGATTATTTCTTTAATTTCTCTTTCTGTTCTTTTGTTGTTAGTGTATAGAATGCAAGAGCTTTCTATGTATTAATTTTATATCCTGCAACTTTACAAAATTCAATGATGAGCTCCAGTAGCTTTCTGGTAGTATCTTTCAGATTTTCTATATTTAGGATTATGTCATCTGGAAACAGTTTTGTTTTCCTTCTTCTTTTCCTATTTGGATTACTTTCATTTATTTTTCTTCTCTGACTGCCATGGCTAGGACTTTCAAATTATGTTGAATAAAAGTGGCAAGAGTGAACATCCTTGTCCTGTTCCTGATCTTAGAGGAAATGCTTTCAGATCTTCTCCATTGAGTATGATGTTAGCTGTAGGTTTGTCATATATGGCTTTTATTATGTTGAGGTCTGCTCCCTTTAAGTCCACTTTCTGGACAGTTTTATCATAAATGGCTGTTGAATTTTGTGAAAAGTTTTTTTCTGCATCTATTGAGATAATCATATGATTTTTATGCAATTTGTTGATGTGATATATCACACTGATTTGCAGATATTGAAAAATCCATGCATCCCTGGGATAAATCCCACTTGATCATGGTGTATGACAATGTTCTGTTGGATTAAGATTGCTAGTATTTTGTTGAAGATTTTTGCATTCTGTGTTCACCAGTGATACCAACCTGTAGTTTTCTTTTATTGTGTGTGGTATTTTCATCTAGTTCTGTTATCAGGGTAATGATGGCCTCATAGAAATAACTTGAGCATATTCCTTCCTATGAAATTTCTTGAAATAGTTTCAGAAGATAGGTGTTAATTCTTCTCTAAATGTTTGATAAAAATTCACCTGTGAAGCCATCTGGCACTGGACTTCTGTTTGTTGGGAGTTTTTTAATCACAGTTTTAAAAATCTCTATATATATTTAGTAATAACCATAATTAACATTAATGGGATCTTCCCAGGTGGCTCAGTGGTAAAGAATCCACTGCCAATGCAAGAGACATGGGTTCTATCCCTGGATCAGGAAGTTCCCAAAGAGGAGGAAATGGCAAGCCACTCTAGTATTATTTCCTGGAAAAATCCATAAACAGAAGAACCTGACAGCTGCAGTCTATGGGGTCACAAAGAGTCAGATATAGCTGAGTGACTGAGCTCAGCTCACACATGCAACCTTTATGGAGCCATTTCTGTATGCTGGACACTAGTTCTTTATTTGTGTTATTTGTATTGCTGACTAGTTCTCAATAGTAGTTCAGAGGTTTTAGGAGTTTTCCAAGAACAATAAAAATTATGTTTGCTTTATAATTTACTATAAACAGATTTAACTTATAGCTTAGAAAATATTTTTGGAGAGCCATAAGCAGGAAAAAACAAATTCATAAAATCAAGTGTGTGCCTTCTATTGTGTGTTGGAAGTAGAGAAATACTTCTTTTATAAGGAGCTCATACGATGTGTATCAAAGTCTTGCAGAGTCCAAGGACCATTTTATCTTCTTTAAAAACACATCTACTGATGCCATATTCAGAGGCATCAACAGAGGATCAACAGAGGATCAATTTTGTCAATTAATTCATTTTGAAAAACAATTTCCAGTAAAAGAAATTAAAATGATTGACACGTGGTCAAACTAATTAGAGAATTGGCAACACTTTATATCTTGCAGTCAGGAATTTTGGCATTACAGGAGATCCTAGGACTTTTTCTGTATTTTCCTTACCACTAGAATAAAATGAAATTACTTAACATTTGGTTTTTTGGTGCACTCTGTGCCCTCTGAGTTTGTACTGCACTGCCCTCTGGAGGACAGAACTCATCATAGCACAAGCATTATAATTTTAGAAATATCTTATACTCTATAAAGACAAACTGTGTTTTTAAGAATGTGTAATTATTGACAATAGTATCATAATATAATAAAAAATAAGCAATTATAACTTATTCAGTATTTCAGTTTGCATTATTTAGTAGTTTTTTTTATTCCAAATATTTTAATTTCTGTGACATATAATTTAAATCTTTTATCAATACATTTAAAAATAATTAAGCATCTCTTTGGTTGGCTTTTAAAATGAGTAAAATTTTCCATATTTTAGTCTATCAATATTCAAATCCTTTGTCAATCAAATTTACTTTCCTGATAATCAGTGTGTCCCTTTTATTTTATTTTTAGCATGCATGTGTGCTAAGTCACTTCAGTTGTGTCTAACTCTTTGTACCCTTTGGACTGTAGCCCACCAGGCTCCTCTGTCCGTGGGATTCTCCAGGCAAGAATACTGAAGTGGGTTGCCATTCCCTTCTCCAGGGGATCTTCCCAATCCAGGGATCGAACCTGTGTTGCTTATGTCTCCTGCATTGGCTGGCAGGTTCCTTACTATTAGCCCTACCTGCAGAGCCCTTTGAATGTGCATGTTTTCCTCTTTAAAGAATACATGTGTCTTTTTATTCATTTACCATAGATTTTTCACACATAATCAAAAGTTAGTCCTTCACAATGCACATGTGTGAAAATTGATTGGTTGTGTTATAAAAATAAGCTATTAAGATATATTTTTTGGAAAAATAAATCTATTGTATTTGACTGATTGATAGAATCAATGAAACCTGGAAAGAAAGATGGGGAATTATTTTAAGCAGATCTAAGTAACTTTAAAAGCTTTCTTGAACTTTGAAAATTATTATTTAATAAAATGACTGCTAGAGAATGAAATTTAGGATAAATTTCATGAGACAAAATCTGTGAAAAATTACACAATGACATTATTGTCTATGACTATCCTGTATTATTTAATTTTATCTGATCTGTATGAAGTTGGTTTAAGAAAAGTTACTTTGTGTTTTTCTTCTTCTCCTCAGGCTAGATATCTAAGATTTTGAGGCGCTATGATCTTTGTCCTGAGAACTAGACTAACTTTACCACATGAAGGATGAAAGAGAAAGTAGGAATATTTGGAATTTCTTCTATTTTCCTTTTCTATTCTTATCTAGATTTTTCAACCAAAACAAAAGTATCTGCATGACCCTAGATTGCTAACTAAAGCCCCATGTGGGTAAATTCTTATTTAGAACTGACATTTCTAAGCTGTCAGTTTAGTTAGGGATGGGTGACCAAAGGAAAGGAAAAAAATGGAGCAAAATATTAAATATTACTTGCCTCTCACAGCTAGTTTTCTACTCCCATCACCTGAAAACTAGTCCACATTTTCAAGTGTCAGAATCTAAAAGCAAATATGACATATTCTATTTATTTTTCAGCTACAATGCAGGTACATGTCAAATGATCAGTTAATAAAAACTAATAAAAATATCAGAATTCATTTCCAAATAACACTACATGCCGGGGTTGTGATTTAAGAGAAAGAACAGAGTCAGAGAAAATTTGAAGGGGAGAGGTTCACTCTTGTTAATTGTATTTCTTTTACTGGGATAGCCAGATATTAAGAATGAAATTTAATTTATAAATTAACAACCTTAAGGCTACAAAATTGTGTTAGGAAAAAGTGCTGGTTTTTATTTACTCATTCAATTAATATTTGTTTATTAAATGTCAGCTATAGTGTTATTATATGCAAGTTGTGCTGTCCCGCTTGATTAGTTTAAATAGGAATAAAATAGATAAGAAAGAAAGAAAGTGAAAGTGAAGTCGCTCAGTCGTGTCTGAGCTGACTCTTTGCGGCCCCATGGACTGTAGCCTACAACGTTCCTCCGTCCATGGGATTTTCCAGGCAAGAGTACTGGAGTGGATTGCCATTTCCTTCTCCAGAGGATCTTCCCAACCCAGGGATCAAACCTGGATCTCCCGCATTATAGGCATATGCTTTACCATCTGAGCCACCAGGGAAGTCCAAAATAGATAATGCTGTGCTTTTATCTATGGGACTTTAAATCTCTATTCATTGCTCCTTTCTCCACTTCAACCATAGTCAAAGAAAGAGTCACTCAGCCGTGTCCGACCCTTTGTGACCCCGTGGACTATACAGTCCATGGAATTGTCCAGGCCAGAATACTGGGAGTGGGTAGCCTTTCCCTTCTCCAAGGGATCTTCCCAATCCAGGGATTGAACCCGGGTCTCCTGCATTGCGGGCAGATTCTTTACCAGCTGAACCATAAATATCTACTTAAAATGTGTATTTCAATATTCCAATGGAAATAGCTAGTTTATATAGATCAGGATCAGATGACAGATTATACCTCATTTTCAAGTTTGCCTATTATGAATTTCTTGTTTAACAAACCATTGGAGTATGTTTATCTCCTTTCTTCTGGGTTGTTGTTCAGTCGCTAAGTCATGTCTGACTCTTCATAACCCCATGAACTGCCAAACTCTCCTAGGGTTTGCTCAGACTCATGTCCATTGAGTAAGTGATGCCATCCAACTATCACATCCTATGTCCTCCCTTTCTCCTCTTGTCCTCAATCTTTCTTTGCATCAGAGTCTTTTCCAATAAGTAGGCCCTTTGCATCAGGTGACCAAACTGTTGGAGCTTCAGCTTCCGCATCAGTACTTCCAATAGTAAATGCTCACTCTGCCTGTAGAAACCTTCAATTAATTTATTAAGACAGGGAATCTCCATGTCACTATTTCATTATATTATATTGCCTTTCTAGTGCATTTTAGTTATCTCATAGTAAAGCAAATTCTGATCTCATTACTACCAATTACAAATTAGCTTTAATCTCACTGTAACTATTGAAATATTTTAATGTTTGCACCAATAATTTTATAACCTAATAGTCATGGACTTTATCTGTTGATCACTATAACCTGAATTAATCTAGCTATATATTTTATTTGTATTGTTTCATGATCCCAAAGGAGTTACAGCATATTTCAGAGTCTTATCTATGTTCATATTTACTTTTATTGTTGCTTAAAACTTTAGGATAAGACTTTGGCTTCCTGTGCTAATTTTTAAAGTAAAGTTTAAAAGAAAAGTTTTGACTGTGCTTGGTATATGGTAATGTTGGCTTCTGAATATGTGTATATAGGATTTCTTATTGGCTGATATCTCACTACAATAGAAGTATTGCAAATATGGTCACCCCTACCCCAAGTATATTTTAATCATCATTCCTGAAGATCTTTGCATACAAGTTTCAACTCTAATTGCATTTGTATGAGTTTTAGTTGCTCTCTGTATTAGATAGATTTTTAAAACCAGACTAGATGGACTTTCTGACTACTGGACTTCCCATTCAGTTGCAGAGTTAGATTTGCACATATATCTGTCCCTCCACCTACTAAGGTAAATAGAGACACTTTATTAACTGTCTAAAATATAGCTACTTTGAAAACAAACACAAATGGATTGTATTGAACTGAACTTTGGAGTTTCCTTTGTAATGGCTTGCTGGATGTATATTTTAAAAAGTAGGCAGCTGAAAAAGTGTACACAATTTCAGGTTCTCATTTCTTCTTCACTCTCCCTTCAAATACACTAATCCCAATAAGCATAGGGATAGGCAAAATGCTATGATACCATTTATTTTCTTAAACAAGATGGGACTCTATTGTTAGCAATAAGGCAAATTATTTTGTCCTTTGAGGATAAAGTTATGAGAGCAAACATAATCACTCCAGTGTCTTTGAGTGGAAGAATCTAAAGTGAGGTTGATACATAAATGTATGAGAAATGAATATTTTAAATTAATCTTAAGAACTTCATGCCTCTCCAGTCTTTACATTTGGGGTGATGTCAGTGTTTGATCAGCAGCTTTATAAACTTCTGCTAGAACTAGATATCATCAGTCTAAAGAACTGTTGTACATTCATCACTCTTTGGAATTATCTAGCTCTTCATCCATAGAAGGCAATGGCACCCCACTCCAGTACTCTTGCCTGGAAAATCCCATGGACAGAGGAGCCTGGTAGGCTGCAGTCCATGGGGTCGCTAAGAGTCAGACACAACTGAGTGACTTCACTTTCACTTTTTACTTTCATGCATTGGAGAAGGAAATGGCAACCCACTCCAGTGTTCTTGCCTGGAGAATCCCAGGGACGGGGGAGCCGGGTGGGCTGCCATCTCTGGGGTCGCACTGAGTCAGACACGACTGAAGCAACTTAGCAGCAGCAGCTCTTCAGCTAATGATTTTATCATCTTCAGTAATGGTTCTAGAGAGGGAGTATAACACACTAGCACACTTTTGCAGATGATCTAAAGGTAAGAGCTTCAGTGTATGTTAATTAAAATGAGAAAACTATTCTATTTGACTTGAGAGCTTAAAGAATGGATTTGATAGGAAAAAGATTCATAGGAAAAAAAAAAACAAGCTGAAAAATATGATCCTCTGAAAAGTAACAAAAGAACAGTTAGGATGATTCAATAAAGTACGAAATCAGTTCAGTTCAGTTGCTCAGTCGTGTCCGACTCTTTGCGACCCCATGAATCGCAGCACGCCAGGCCTCCCTGTCCATCACCATCTCCCGGAGTTCACTCAGACTCACGTCCATCGAGTCCGTGATGCCATCCAGCCATCTCATCCTCAGTCGTCCCCTTCTCCTCCTGCCCCCAATCCCCCCCAGCATCAGAGTCTTTTCCAATGAGTCAACTCTTCGCATGAGGTGGCCAGAGTACTGGAGTTTCAGCTTTAGCATCATTCCTTCCAAAGAAATCCCAGGGCTGATCTCCTTCAGAATGGACTGGTTGGATCTCCTTGCAGTCCAAGGGACTCTCAAGAGTCTTCTCCAACACCACAGTTCAAAAGCATCAATTCTTCGGCGCTCAGCCTTCTTCACAGTCCAACTCTCACATCCATACATGACCACAGGAAAAACCATAGCCTTGACTAGATGGACCTTAATAGACAATAATAATTTAGGAAAAGCATATGCAGAGTATTACTACAGGGATTTTAGAATAAAACAAATGTATGTATATAATATTCAGTATAAAGTTGGCACTAATTTAAATTATTTATGTCATAGTTTTTACTGAGAAAATCAATTAATAATTAGTAAGCTTTCTGATATCATTGAGAAGTTGGATCTTTTATTAGTTTGAAATTGATCTCTCTTAACTACAGGTTAATTTTCTTCTTGATTTTTCCACTTTCTAAATTTCAGTCCTGAGAAAGGACAGGCTTTTCAAAAAGTGGCACATGAAAACTGGATATTCACATGCTAAGGAATGAAATGAGACCCTTACCTTCCACCATATACAAAAATTAACTCAAAATGGATAAAAGATATAATTATAAGAGGACCCAAAGCTATAAAACTTTTGGAAAAAATCACAGGGAGGAAGAAGCTTCATGATATTTTTGGATATAATACTAAAACCCAGACAACAAAAGAAAAACTAGGTAAATTTGGACTTAACCAAAAATAAAAACTTTCTGCATCGAAGAACATTATTAAGAGAGCTGAAAAAGCAGTCCAGAGAATGGGAGAAAATATACGATAAGGAATTTATATTCAAAATGTATAAAAAACTCCTATAACTCAAGTATAAAAGTAAACAACCAGATTACAAAATGGACAAAGAACTTAAATGGTATTTCTCCAAAGAATATATACAAATGGCTAATAAGAACATGAAAAGATGTTCAACACTGACTCTTTTTAGGGAAATGAAAATAGAAACCACAGTAAGTCACCACTTTAAGCCCATTAAAATGGTTATTCTTTAAAAAGCAAAACAAACAAACAAAAACAGAAAATAGTAGGTTTTGGCCAGGATGTCAAGAAACTGGAATACTTGTGCACTGCTGGTGGGAATGTAAAATAATGTAGATACTATGGAAAGCATTATGCCAATTACTCAAAAAATTAAACATAGATTTGCATATTATCCAGCGAATCCACTTCTGAATGTATATTACAAAATAATTGAAAGCAGGGACCCAGACAGGTATTTTTACCACCATGTTCATAGCAGTATTATTCATAACAGCCAAAAAGTGGAAAAGATCCAAATGTCCATCCATAGAAGAACGGGTAAACAAAATGTGGTATTACCTACTGTGATGGTTAAAAATGTGTCAACTTGCAGGATGACTTTGGATGAGATTGACATTTAAAATGGTTAACTTTGAGTAAGCAGGTTGTCTTCCATAATATGGATGAGTCTCATCCAGTCAGTTGAAGGAACTCAGTACAAAAAGACTGAGTTTCCCGAACAAGAGGGAATTTTCCAGCAAACTGCCTTCTGTCTTCATCCGTACAATGCTGCTGCTAAGTCGCTTCAGTCGTGTCCGACTCTGTGTGACCCCATAGACGGCAACCCACCTGGCTCTCCCGTCCCTGGGATTCTCCAGGCAAGAATACTGGAGTGGGTTGCCATTTCCTTCTCCTATGCATGAAAGTGAAAAGTGAAAGTGAAGTCATGTCCGACTCCTAGCAATCCTGTGGACTGCAGCCTACCAGGCTCCTCCATCCATGGGACCTTTCCGGCAAGAGTACTGGAGAATACTGGAGTGGGTTGCCATTTCCTTCTCCTATGCATGAAAGTGAAAAGTGAAAGTGAAGTCATGTCCGACTCCTAGCAATCCTGTGGACTGCAGCCTACCAGGCTCCTCCATCCATGGGACCTTTCCGGCAAGAGTACTGGAGTGGGTTGCCATTGCCTTCTCCCATCTGTACAATAAGTTCTCCCAAATCTCCTCCCTTCAGATTGGAACTACGCCATTGACTCTCCTCAGTGTCCAGTATGCCATCCTTAGGACTGAATCCACACCATTGGTTCTCCTGGGTCTTGAACATGCCCAAATTGCAAATTTGGGGCTTCTTAGCCTTCATAATCACACGAGTCAATTCCTTATAATAAATTTCTTCACATAGAGATTGGTTCTGTTTATTTGGAGAACCTTAAAAAAAATACCTACAGTTAATATGTGTAATTACCTGTGTATTTATCTCACTTATCTTTAGCTATAAAATTTCTCAACATTGCAGTTATCAGTTGTTATTGCTGGTGTCTTATACTTTGCTCTCAGAATTTCCTGGTGCTGAATTTCTGTTTGTTTTCGGTGCTCTTGATAGCTTACTGTGTCAGATTCAAGATTTAGCTTTAGAACCATGGACCAGGCTTGATCACTCAAGAGCTTTTTTGTAGCAGAGTTTTATTAAAGTATGAAAAGGGGCAGAGAAAGCTTCTGACATCGATATTAGAAGGGAGATGGAAACTGCCCCCCTCACTAGTCTTAGAAGAGGGAGTTATATATTTTTTCAATTGGTTATGGCCCAGTCCCTGGCCACTCCACAGCGCTACACCCTGCAGACCTCTGAGGTCTGAAAACATGGACCCAGAGCCCTCAGTGACCCCCTCCTCGTGTGCTTCTTTCTGCCCTAAATCATGTGGTATCTGGGACAAACTTCTGTTTCCTAACTCCCAATAGCTATAAAAATCAATGGGTAAAACCAAGTATAGTGAGCAGAAACCCTGGAGAAGGAAATGGCAACCCACTCCAGTATTCTTGCCTGGAGAATCCCATGGACGGAGAAGCCTAGTAGGTTACAGTCCACTGGGTCGCAAAGAGTCGGACACGACTGAGCGAATTAAAAAAAAAAAAAAAATGGCAATAAATCAAAAAAATGTCTGAAGGTTGTAAAGATCTTTCTAGACCCACTCTAACAATTTACATTTTAAGATAACAGGATTAGAACTAGCAATGAAAGATCTTACCAGACCCACTCCCATAATACACATTCTAAGATAATAGGATTAGTCAGGTTTTCAAGAAGCAGAAACTGTCCTTAAGCAGGATACATTGTTGTTATATAATCCTTACTGAGGAATGTAGAAAAAAGATATTTGTCCTTTCCTCCTCCTTGAGAGCCCCAGACCCCTTTTTCCTCCTTGGGGACCCTGGACTTCTTATCAATCTGCCTAGGAACTGACTCTCTCATTCTGATATCCCAGGACTCCATTAATAAAAAGTGCAGTGGAAACAGTGGCAGACTTAATTTTGGGGGGCTCCAAAATCACTACAGATGGTGAATGCAGCCATGAAATTAAAACATGCTTACTCCTTGGAAGAAAAGTTATGATCAACCTAGATAGCATATTAAAAAGCAGAGACATTACTTTACCAACAAAGGTCCATCTAGTCAAGGCTATGGTTTTTCCAATAGTCATGTATGGATGTGAGAGTTGGACTGTGAGGAAAGCTGAGCACCAAAGAATTGATGCTTTTGAACTGCAGTTTTGGAGAAGACTCTTGAAAGTCCCTTGGACTGCAAAGAGATCCAACCAGTCCATCCTAAAGGAGATCAGTCCTGAATATTCATTGGAAGGACTGATGCTGAAGCTGAAACTGCAATACTTTGGCCACCTGATGCAAAGAACTGACTCATTGGAAAAGACTCTGATGCTGGGAAAGATTGAGGGCAGGAGAAGAAGTGGACAACAGAGGATGAGATGGTTGGATGGCATCACCGAGTCAATGGGCATGAGTTTGTGTGGACTCCGTGAGTTGATGATGGACAGGGAGGCCTGGCACGCTGTAGTCCATGGGGGTCACAAAGAGTCAGACATGACTAAGTCAGACATGACTGAACTGAACTGAACTGATTGCCAACTTTTATGAATCCTTGTTTTAGGCATCTGTCGGCAGTTCTAGTCACCTTTAGTAGTGTACTATAATCTCTTTCTCATCCTCCTTTCTTGCCTCCTTGCTTTCATCCCAACATTGGCACCTTAAACACAAGCATCCCTCTTCCCTCTTTAGCACTCAGTTGATAACTGTCAACTGTGAGCTCCAATGTCCCTGCAGTCTTCTCTAGGGAAGGGAAGCAATAAGGTCCCAGGCTGGAGAGGCTGTCAGACAGGCAACTGAGAGAACTGGCTGTTCCTGCACAATGTTCCCAAAGGCTCTAAGGGGAGCTTAAGAGAGTGGGAAGGAGTTGAGCCTAATCGTTGTACCTTGCAGATACACAGCTGGAATAGACCCCTGGCACTGAAAACTGAAGAGAATGTGAACACAGCCAGGTTGGTAGCAGCAGAGGAACATTTCTAAAAGTTTTAGTAAACTATATGTCAAAGATTTTTAATTTTATCAATTCTGACCATTGTCAATGAAATATTTATAATAATATCATTTAAATACTGACAGTCATTTTGCTACAGTATTGCCTTCACTAATGTGGAGTTTAACTCTCTCCCCTCTCAAATTCTTGTCATTAGGTTTTCTGTTCATTGAACACCCCTTTCCTTAATCCATACCCCTAGGTTTGCCAAAGTTAGCAGATAAAAATACAGGATGCCCAGTTAAATTTGAATATCAGATAAACAACAAATAATTTTAGTGTAAGTTTACCCAATGCAAAAATATTTATTGTTTATCAGAAATTCAGATTTAACTGGGTGTCCTGTATTTTATCTGGCAACCTAACGTACCTGCCCCAGTTTTGACTACTGATCTTGTCTGAGACCTTCAAATAGTAAAGTGTGACCACCAAAGTGGACTTTCTCTCTCAAACCCACAGATTGTTGGCTTCCTTGGAACTCCCTTATCTACCTCCCCCAGGTCTTGGGTGTCTATATCCTAAAGTATGATAGCCAGTAAACTTTTGAGAGTGTTGACACATGGAATCAAACATGATACTCCACTTGAAATGTGACCTAAACTGAACAGGATAGAATTAGCACTTCCCTCATTATAGATGCTCTTCTGTTAATAGAGCTTAAAGTAACACCAGCCTGTTGGGCAGATTCATCACACCGATAACTAATATTGATCTGCATCTAATTAAGATTTTTTAATATATTCATCTGAATATTATGCTCCGTGTTTGTTTGCTTTAAAAACTTAAGATCATTCAATTCAGTTCAGTTCAATTGCTCAGTCATGTCCAACTCTTTGCGACCCCATGGACTAAAATAGCAAATAGATGTTTCCATTTTTGGTTTCAGAATATTATGAGGCTGATAATTGTAGAGTTTAAATGAAACTTCTGGTACTTCTCTCAGCATTTTTCAATATCCCCATGTACTAAGATAATCAGTAAGGAGTGTAGTTTTAGTATCAAATTCTGAAGTCAAAGGAACACCCTCCTTGCTGAATTAGTAGTTGTTGACATATCAGTTTCAGCTTCATGTTGACAGGTGTGTGTGTGTGTGTGTTTTCTGTTGGCCTCACACATTTTAGTCAGACTAGATTTTAATAGTAGTATCCTCTTTTGATTGTTTAGGTATCCTTTCTGAATAGATGGCATCCTTTTCAAATCAGTGGTTAAATAACTTGGTGTTCAGTATTTTGATTTGTATACATATGTACATATGTATGAGGTTGGATGGAAAGATAAATGAGTGGAAAAGTCATTTGCTGCATGGATGCATTTGGTTTAATCAATCCATACATAGCTTCATACAGTGGCTTCAAACAATGAATGAGTTTTCATATATTCAAACTTGACATTAAAAATAAGCAGGTCTATATACCTCCTTTATATTGTCTCACTTATAGGGAACTTGAATTAATTTTTATTTTATAACTGGCATAGTTTATAACTCATAGCTATAATCTACTATAAATACAAAAGTTTTAATCAGAAGTATAATCTAATAATTGTAAATTTAATGGTTGGTCAATTACAAATGGCCAGTAATTTCTTTTTTTCTTTTAACCTCATAAATAGTCATCTGGCATTAAATATTTGTGATCTAGGCCAGTAACCTTTTTCAATCTCACAGGACCTTTTTTAATTAAACTATATCTTTGTCCCATGTCTGTAATCCTCTCACTGACATTTTATATACAAGACACCTTGCTGAAGAAAGGTCAAGCAGTACAGTTATAAATGGAAAAGAGATTAAAAGAATTCTCAAGCCATGGTGTGATCTAAGAGCGAGTTAAATATGGAGCAGTACTTAGTAGACATGCTCAGGAGACAAAGAGGAATTCTCTGGGTAGATTTTAATGACTGGGGCAACAAAGCAAATGAAAATTATTTTTAACGGCAAAAATGAAAATTACACATTTTTTTCATAGTCCACAGTACATATTGTGAAAGACCACCATGAGGTTTTAATAACTATAAATGTTCAAGAAAACAATTGCAAAATACAGTCACAGTGTTTGTATAATTCTTGCCTACAAGGACACTTTTGTTGCTCCGTAAACTTGCCAATGTCAGTCTAGTGTTAAGGTTAATTAACTCTAGAAGTAAAGGAAACATGTTGAAACTTATATGCATCAATGAAGAGTAAGAAATGAATGCAAAAACTGGGTAAGGAAGAGGAAGTGGGCAAATACTGCTTTACTGAAAATTCTCTTTTAGTACCTATGTATTGAAGAGTGTTTGGAAGGTAAATACTTTCACAGAAGCGACTTACATTATTTTCACCAGAACATTAAGCAGAAATTGAAAACGGATTTTTCCCCTCTTAATATTCTCCAGCTGGCATGTTATGACTAAAACTTGCTGAATCCATGCCACACTGTGATGCATTTAATGGTGTACATGGGTACCACTAAACAATACATTACTTGTAATGCCTCAAATAACCTAGCAAAGCATGGAACTCAAGTGCTGAAATACCATTGACTGTTTCTCAGAGGTTGCTTAGTTATACCCAAGAGGCCAACCTTCTTCTGAAAAGACTTTACTGCTAATTTCTTTCTGTCACTTTTATATAGTCCAGTGATAAAAGGGTAGACTTTCCTTCCTGTGTCATCAAAATGGTGTTATTTAGATGTTAATGCTGGAGGCAAAGCAGTTGACCCAGTACTTTTAATTACAGGATTCGTGATTTCAGAGCTCTTAGTATTTTTGTTTGTAAACAATCCACTTGGTTGCGAACAACCTTAATTTTTTTTTTTTTTTTAAAGAAAAAGGACCAAAAATAAGATAAAAATAAAACCAAAACTTTGACTTAAGCTAAATCTTTTTTGGTGTCTCTCAGGCTTTAGGTTTTGGGGCAGAATCTTTGTCAGTGCTAAATGAAAAGGTTACTGTTTGCAGTTTCCATCAGCTATTATAAGACTGCTGGCAGTGATGGAACTGTCAGGTTCCAGCAGGCCAGTCCCTGTCCAAAGTAACCAGATGCTGTGTTTGAGAAATGTGATCGTTGACAGGCTGACATTATGATGCTTGTGACCCAGCCTGTGCCCCAAGCTTCAAATCAGCTATCAATCTGCAGGATGAGAACAGTTTCTATACATAAAAATTCAGAGTTGTTTTATTTGTGCATTTGCTTAGTGGAAAAATATTTTAACTCAGTAAAGTTAGTTATATTTCTAGAATCAGACAACTCAGGTTCATTGAGTTCTCTTGGTTCTGTTGGAATGCAACTTTTTTTCTTTACAAGTGACTTGTTCATCTAGATATAATTTTAGACTCAGAGCAGTTGGAAAAAAATTCAGTTAATCAAATAGTTAATTTTTCTAGATGAAAATTTGCAAGCAATTTTCTGAACTAATAGAAATGACTATTTTGCCATTATTATGTTGGAGAATTGATATGCAAAATGTGCTGAACTTTTTGTCCTCGATCAGGCAAAATAAGTCAAGCCAGTCAAGACAAAGTAGGTATTTGATAAATGATATTTTTCTGTTTACTTTCTTAATAAGTTAACTTATCAAATAGCTAAAAGCAAACTCATTGGTAGATAAATATCTATTTAATTATATTCTGTGTGAAACATTTCTCAATAACCCTATTATTGTTATCATCATGGCATATTCAAGTTTAGGAAACTAAGATACAGGGCAGTTATATAATTAGCTTAGCATTGCAAAAATAGTAAGTTGATTTCTTTCTAACCATGTTTTCCCACTTTAAACACTCTCTTTTATTTGCTACATGTCTGCACTGCCATCAGAAATAGTGATTAAAAAATATAAAATGTATGGACTTTCCCGTTTTTGTCATTACCTAGATACAATAGACAAAGCTTTGATTTTGTCTGTCCACCAGTGAAATAAACAACTGAGAATGTCAAATATTGGCATATGTTAATTATACCCAAGTTTTGTTAATAAAGAAAAAAAAGCATGTAAATTTTATTCTAATGCATAGGCATATATATAATAAACAATTTAAAAGTATAAATATGAAATATATTTTTATAAGCTAGTCTTGAAATTTTTCTATTTTTCCTGCTGCATAAAATGTGTAATTTTCCATGACTCTGCAGATATTTAGAAAAATATGTTCACCACTGGAAAAAGAACAAAATGTTTGTAATGTGGTAAATGCACTAGGAGTTTGCTAGGTGGTGCTACAACATATATTTGTAATATTGTACTAGAAATGTCTGCTTGAATAGGAAAGTTTCTTGCAATTAGAAATATTCAGATATGTATTGATACCTGGAGTCTTTTTATCCTGATATATGACTTAGTTTTAAAGCAAAATTATTCTACCATCTCAGCCCCTAACTAGATATCATCCTTCATTTTTATTGAGTTTGGGCTATGTTTAACAAATTATAATTTTATAGAGTATTTTACCCTATAGACCAGGCTCAAGAGACTATTGCACAGTAACAAAGTTTAATCTTTAATACTATGTGTCATGGAATACAGATACATTTTTCAATCATCCTAGTATTAGCTGATACAATTCAAAATAAGATGATTTAATTTTAAATATGCTAATTCAGGACAAAACAAAAATAGTTTAAAGGGCTCAGCAATGTAAAATATAAAAATATTCTTTATATATATAACATTTTTTCACTTAAAAATAATTTAAATAATTTAAAAACAACTGAAAGAGAAGTGTTTCACGTTTTTAAGGCCAACACTATTTAATATTGACAAGGTGTTATTTGTACTGTGGCTATTAACTTTAATTATGTATCTATGCTGTCCGGCATGTGTCCTAGGCAGTGTTCTGCAAAATCAAGCTGAAATTATAAAGAAATAGTGGCCACAGCTAAAGGAGAAAATGGTTAATAATATATGTCAGCATTAACTAACTAATTCATTGCAGATATCATGATTATAGCATTTCTAGAAATTCAAACACTTGTGATTTATATATGACCTTAAAAAGAAACAAACAAAAAATGATAAAAGCAATGAATTCTACTTTCCCATGCCTGAGACTCTCAGTATCAATCCTTCAAAAAGTTTCTCAAACCAGTATGATCAGGTATGAAAACAACCAGATATGCCAGATTAAATAAAAGATTAACTAATTTTTAGTGAATGTCTACCTTGGAAAGAAGATATAGTTTCCAAACATTCTACTATAACTCATCTTATAAAAACACATTTCTGATACAATATTACTGGACAATATATATTGAAGTAATAAGAAGGTACTACTTTATAACCAAACCAGCTGTGGATGATATCACACTGGTTAAAAAACTAAGATTATGTTGTAGAATTCCAGAAACTTCAAGCCCTGCTGAGTATGAGACAGAAATTTCCTCACTTGGAATTTAAATTACTCTTCTAGGATTTTTGTATAGCAGACTGGTTGTTATAATATTAACTGTTTTATTGAGGGCAATTTGAGAAGCTAGATAATTTTTGAGGTCTGTTTGAAATCACTGAAAAGTTCACAAGGCAGTACAGTGATTTGAGGGGCAGGTTCTCTGAGAAAAGGAAGGCACAGAGATAAGTCTGACATTTGACTTCTCTTTTTCATTCAAGGCAATAAGCCAGTTCCTAAGTCAGCTGAGAAGCTGAGCAAAACTTATAGAAGACTACAGTTACACGGAGACAAAAAAATGACATATGGACCTTAGAAAGAAAAAGGGGCCCTGGTAATTAGGCTTTTAATTGAGACCTCTGATGAGTTATCTTAGTAATAGAATCATCAACAATAGCTTTCAAAAATGAAAGTGAAATGAAGATGTGGCCAGAAAAAAACCTAAGGAATTATTTGTAAACCAGCACTAAAAAAAAAATACTCAAAAGATTTTTTGGGCTGAAAATTAAAAATCACAAATGAAAACAGGGAAATTCAGTAAAGAATGAAGGACAAAAGGGAATGTAAATATGTGGTTAAATGAAAATACTAAATATACAAAATAAGCACTAATGATTTATGGGCTTTTACGTTCATACAGAAGACTGGGGAATATACAATTATCAAAACTCATGGAGCCTTATAGCACATAAAGCAAGACCTTTATGTGAATGCAATTTAAAAAGGTCAGTTTGGCTGTTGTGGGGTTAGAGTAGAATGCAGTTCAGTTCTGTTTAGTCATTCAGTTGTGTCTGACTCTTTGTGACTGCATGGACTGCAGCACGCCAGGCTTCCCTGTCCATCACCAACTCCCGGAGCTTACTCAGACTCATGTCCATTGAGTTGGTGATGCCACCCAACCATCTCATCTTTTGTCGTCCCCTTCTCCTCCCACCTTCAATCTTTCCCAGCATCAGGGTCTTTTCAAATGAG
This sequence comes from Cephalophus harveyi, assembly GCA_006410635.1. Taxonomy (NCBI): domain Eukaryota; kingdom Metazoa; phylum Chordata; class Mammalia; order Artiodactyla; family Bovidae; genus Cephalophus; species Cephalophus harveyi. Next base: position 227,182 of record SJYT01076015.1, read on the forward strand.
TCGGCTCTTTGCATCAGGTGGCCAAAGTATTGGAGTTTCAGCTTCAACATCAATCCTTCCAATGAACATTCATGACTGATCGCTTTTAGGATNTCCCCTTCTCCTCCCACCTTCAATCTTTCCCAGCATCAGGGTCTTTTCAAATGAGTCGGCTCTTTGCATCAGGTGGCCAAAGTATTGGAGTTTCAGCTTCAACATCAATCCTTCCAATGAACATTCATGACTGATCGCTTTTAGGATGGACTGGTTGGATCTGCTTGCTGTCCAAGTGAATGCAGATTGTGACAAAGGGGTCTGACTGAGTTCCAGATGTATGATATAACTCCAATGAAGGGAGTGGGGAAAATTTAATCTAAGTAAATTAGAAAATAAGTAGACTAAGGCAGATGGCACTAGTGGTAAAGAATCCATCTGCCAACGCAGGAGATGTAAGAGATGTGGGTTCAGTCAGTGGGTTGGGAAGATCCCCTGGAGGAGGGCATGGCAACCCACTACAGTATTTTTGCCTGGAGAATCCTATGGATAAAGGAACCTGGTGAGCTGCAGTCCATAGGGTCACAAAGAGTCAAACACAAATAAAGCAACTTAGCATGGCATAAAGCTAAGGACTAAAAAGAAAGTATACATAAGCATTGTACTGTAGTTAATAAAGACATTTTCCATGATATTATAGGTTAACAGTTCTGGTACCACTATGTATATTGGGATTAAGCAAATAAATAGTTAATAGATAATGTATAGTGGAATCCAGGTTTCTTAAGACTGGAGTGAGAAGTGGCAAATAAGTAAAGGCCAAAGACTAAAATTAATCAGGTGGTACTAGATGAGAGTCAGGGACATCAGTATGGACTCATATTTAGCTTAAATTAATGGTTAGTGTTCTTGCCTTGAGAACCCCATGAACAGTATGAAAAGGCAAAATGATAGGATACTGAAAGAGGAACTCCCCAGGCCAGTAGGTGCCCAATATGCTACTGGAGATCAGTGGAGAAATAACTCCAGAAAGAATGAAGGGATGGAGCCAAAGCAAAAACAATACCGAGCTGTGGATGTGACTAGTAATAGAAGCAAGGTCCGATGCTGTAAAGAGCAATATTGCACAGGAACCTGGAATGTCAGGTCCATGAATCAAGACAAATTAGAAGTGGTCAAACAAGAGATGGCAAGAGTGAACGTCGACATTCTAGAAATCAGTGAACTAAAATGGACTGGAATGGGTGAATTTAACTCAGATGACCATTATATCTACTACTGCGGGCAGGAATCCCTCAGAAGAAATGGAATAGCCATCATGGTCAACAAAAGAGTCCGAAATGCAGTACTTGGATGCAATCTCAAAAACGACAGAATGATCTCTGTTCATTTCCAAGGCAAACCATTCAATATCACGGTAATCCAAGTCTATGCCCCAACCAGTAACGCTGAGGAAGCTGAAGTTGAATGGTTTTATGAAGACCTACAAGACCTTTTAGAACTAACACCCCCAAAAAATGTCCTTTTCATTATAGGGGACTGGAATGCAAAAGTAGGAAGTCAAAAAACACTTGGAGTAACAGGCAAATTTGGCCTTGGAGTGTGGAATGAAGCAGGGCAAAGACTAATAGAGTTTTGCCAAGAGAATGCACTGGTCATAGCAAACACCCTCTTCCAACAACACAAGAGAAGACTCTACACGTGGACATCACCAGATGGTCAACACCGAAATCAGATTGATTATATTCTCTGCAGCCAAAGATGGAGAAGCTCTATACAGTCAACAAAAACAAGACCAGGAGCTGACTGTGGCTCAGATCATGAACTCCTTATTGCCAAATTCAGACTTAAATTGAAGAAAGTAGGGAAAACCACTAGACCATTCAGGTATGACCTAAATCAAATCCCTTATGATTATACAGTGGAAGTGAGGAATAGATTTAAGGGCCTAGATCTGATAGATAGAGTGCCTGA
>SJYT01076015.1:230265-257311 GCA_006410635.1 Cephalophus harveyi
CTGCAAGGAGATCCAACCAGTCCATTCTGAAGGAGATCAGCCCTGGGATTTCTTTGGAAGGAATGATGCTAAAGCTGAAACTCCAGTACTTTGGCCACCTCATGCGAAGAGTTGACTCATTGGAAAAGACTTTGATGCTGGGAGGGATTGGGGGCAGGAGGAGAAGGGGACGACCAAGGATGAGATGGCTGGATGGCATCACTGACTGGATGGACTTGACTCTGAGTGAACTCCTGGAGTTGGTGATGGACAGGGAGGCCTGGTGTGCTGCAATTCATGGGGTCGCAAAGAGTCGGACACAGACTGAGGGACTGAACTGACCTGAACTGAACTTTCATATGAAAACCTGAAAAAAAATTGCAGAATATCATCATTAATTATAGGCTAATTCTTCTCAATCATAGATACAAAAATTCTAAAGAGGTTGTTAGTTAATGAAATCCAGTTATATAAAGAAAAAATATACATGACAACCAAGCAGTTTTATTCCCGAGATGAATATATATATATATATACACACACATGTACAGTTGCATATATATAATTATCCAACAGTTGCAAAATATACTTGATAATATTTAGTAATTATCGATAATGAAACTCTAACAGAGAGTAAAAGAGAACTTGGGAACACTCCTAAACTGATAAAAGAATCTAAAACAAACTTTACAGCCAACATACTTTCTCTAAAATACTCAGAAATATTCCCTCTGCGTTTAAAGCTAAGAAGAAGATGCCTGTTATTGCCACCTGCTTTGACATTGTGCCAGAGTTTCTATCTAGTGGAGGAAGACAAGATAAGAAAATAAAGTTTATAAAGATTGGAAAGAGAAAGAAGATCCCCAAATACTATCATCATTCACAATTGTATTCACTACTGTATATTAAAGTTTTTTTAATTGTTAAAGGAAAACAGAAAAATCACTACAAGTGATTTGCATTATTTGAAAATTCTGTATTTGTGAATGCTTCTACTTGCTAAGATTTATTTGTGGAAGCAAAATAAGTCCAAGTAGCAATTTCATGGTCATTTGTGAACATGCACTAAGTGTGAAAAATTGAGTCGCTCAACACACGTTCCCAGCTGAGAAAAAGCAAGAGAGCTTGTTTCAGTTCTCATATAGACTTTGTTATTTTCAGAGTCTACTAGTGACATATTTTATGCATTTTTGTGCTGTTGTTTTGGTGATTTTGCTGTTTAAAAAGGCCTCAAACAATAGAGCTAAAGTGCTGCCTTATGTTTCTATGTTTAAGAAGGCTGTGATTTGCCTTATACAGAAAAGATATGTGTTAGATAAGCTTCATTCAGGTGTGAATTATAATGCTATTGACAGTGAAATCAGTGTTAATGAAGATAAAGATGTTTTTGTGTAGAAACATACATTAAACAAGATATATGCACTGATTGATTGACAAGAATGTTGTGACCAGCAGTGTTTCCTCCAGGACCATGATTCAGTATTCTCTAATTCAGTGTTAACAGTGACTTTATAGAACATAACTACTGTGAATAATGAGAAATAATTTTATATGCATGTATATATATATATATATATATATATATACACACACACACACACACATGTACACACTAAATTGCTTCAGTCATGTCTGACTCTGTACGACTCTATGGACTGTAGCCTGCCAAGCTCCTCTGTCCATGGGATTCTCCAGGCAAGAATACTAGAGTGGGTTGCCATGTCTCTTCAGGGGGATCTTCTTGACTCAGGGATCAAGCCCGCATCTACCTGCATTGGCAGGTGATTTCTTTACTGCTAGTACCACCATAAATCTTGAGTATTTTTATATTTGCCAGGAATAAGCAATTAGAGAGTGCAAATGTTTACATATCATTTATAGTTTAAAATAGTTTAAAAAATAAGAAAGCCTAGGGATAATTCTAACAAGAGGTAAAGGAGATTCTACACAAAAAATGTACAAGATATTACTAGAAGAAATTAAAGGAGTTACCTCTTTTCTGTGTTCAGCCCTCATACAGACACATTTCCATAACGTGTGGAAATACAACTTGATAAATTTCCTTGTGCTACCCCTGAAGTCAGACTTTTCTTAAATCTCCGTTGTCAGATTTGGTTACAAGCTTTCTGATTCAAGCTTAAAAAACTTTTCTTCAAGCTGGTTTTAGAAAAGGCAGAGGAACCAGAGATCAAATTGCCAACATCCACTGGATCATCGAAAAAGCAAGAGAGTTCCAGAGAAACGTCTATTTCTGCTTTATTGACTATGCCAAAGCCTTTGACTGTGTGGCTCGCAATAAACTGTGGAAAATTCTGAAAGAGATGGGAATACCAGACCACCTGACATGCCTCTTGAGAAGCCTGTATGCAGGTCAGGAAACAAAGGTTATAACTGGACGTGGAACAACAGACTGGTTCCAAATAGGAAAAGGAGAACGTCAAGTCTGCTTATTTATTGTCACCCTGCTTATTTAACGTATATGCAGAGTACACCATGAGAAAAGCTGGGCTGGAAGAAGCACAAGCTGGAATCAAGACTGCCAGAAGAAATATCAATAACCTCAGATATGCAGATGACACTACCCTTATGCCAGAAAGTGAGGAAGAACTAAAGAGTCTCTTGATGAAAGTGAATGAGGAGAGTGAAAAGTTGGCTTGAAGCTCAACATTCAGAAAACGAAGATCATGGCATCTGGTCCCATCACTTCCTGGCAAATAGATGGGGAAACAGTGGAAACAGTGGTTGACTTTATTTTTCTGGGCTCCAAAATCACTGCAGATGGTGATTTCAGCCATAAAATTAAGACACTTACTCCTTGGAAGGAAAGTTATGACCAGCTTAGACAGCATATTAAAAACCAGAGACATTACTTTGCCAACAAAGGTCTGTCTAGTCAAGGCTATGGTTTTTCCAGTGGTCATGTATGGATATGAGACTTGGACTGTAAAGAAAGCTGAGCACTGAAGAATTGAAGCTTTTGAACTGTGGTGTTGGAGAAGACTCTTGAGAGTCCCTTGGACTGCAAGGAGATCCAACCAGTCCATCCTCAAAGACATCGGTCCTGGGTGTTCATTGGAAGGACTGATGCTGAAGCTGAAACTTCAATACTTTGGCCACCTGATGCAAAAAGCTGACTCATTTGAAAAGACCCTGATGCTGGGAAAGATTGAGGGCAGAAGGAGAAGAGGACGACAGAGGATGAGATGGTTGGATGGCATCACCGACTCAATGGACATGGTTTTGGGTGGACTCTGGGAGTTGGTGATGGACAGGAAGGCCCAGTGTGCTGTGATTCATGGAGTTGCAAAGAGTTGGGCACGACTGAGCAACTGAACTGAACTGAACTCTTTTTTTTTTTTTTTTTAAATCATCATTCCCAAATATTCTTTTTGCTTCTGAGGTATTTTTGTTTTTAAGATTTTTCACACTAAATGCAAAGTCTCCTGTGAGTTTTAAATCTGAAGCTACATTATTCAAATGCCCTATGTAGTAGGAAGATGTGGTCAGGATGGGAAGAGGTACAGACTGGGCTTCCTAGGTGGCACCAGTGGTAAAGAAACTGTCTGCCAATGCTGGAGATGCAAGAGATGCCAATTTGATTCCTGGGTCGGGAAGATCACCTGGAGAAGGAAATGACAACCCATTCCAGTATTGTTGACTGGAGAATCCCATGGACAGAGGAGCCTGGCAGGCTATGGTTCATAGGGTTGCAACGAGTTGGACATAACTGAAGTGACTTACTGAGCAAGCTCGCAGACTGGAAAGGTTATAGGAAGGAAACCTTTAACATCAAGTGTTGAGTAACAGTGCTTTACTATTTACCCTGATCACAGTCATAATATATTTCTTTTTATTAAAGCTAAATCTCACATACTACAGTTAAATTCCCTTTTTTACTCCTGAATCCCCAGAAGAAATGGAGAAACATATACTTATTCACTAAAGTAAGTTTTTTAGAGGACGTCTACTGTGAAGATCTTGCTTTCTTTTACATGGTTTAAATCCATCTCTATGTTCTCTTGTAGTCCCATTTTTGACTCAGGATTCAGCTTCACTGCTTAATGAGTCCCTTCTCTTCCTGTTATTTTGAACAATTACAGGTATTATCAATAAAGAGTTAGTCATTTTTTTTGTATCACTCTTAATTTTCACTATTGGATACATACATTATGTTATATGCTATAGATTCCACAATCTCAAAATAGGAAATAACATATACTTTTTAAATACCATTCCTATAATATATAATGTTAAGTTCTAGATACTGAAAAATCATGATTTCTGGTCATATTATTGAAACCTCTCAGAAGTTCAATATCTGAATCAGGCTACTGAAGTTCCTCTCTTAAAAATACAAAGTTTAAATGGAGAGCCCAGAATCTTGCCTCGCTGCCAGAATTCTTCAAGTGTTATTTTGCGGTGAATAAGAATCATTCATTTTCCCCTCTTCATGGCCAAGTAAATGTCTCATTGTTCAGCTGAGCTGACAGAACAGATGATGGCAAAAGAGGCAATACTCAGGAGCACAGTTACTGATAAATAATTACAACAAGGACATTATAATTATTTAATTAAAATCTGCACACAGGGAGAGATTATGAGTCTTTCAGCTTGCTACCTCATTTAGATGATACTAGTCATTAACCAATTTAGCTGGAGTCAGCACCTTAATGTCCACATGTTCTGTTTTATCTTTGAAAGCTGTGCAGTCAGCAGCCATGGCTGCATGCTCTGGGACCCACTGGTGGGGAGGATAGGCGTCCTCCGTAATGGTTTTAGGACTTGCCTATGTTAACTACCCATTACTATCTTACAAACCTCTGGGATTCTGAAGGTTTTCCTTAGAAGCTGTGCTCAGAAATTTTGGTGGCTTTACTTTTGTTAAGAATAAACTGAAACCTCTGCCAGAGAACAGATGTCAACAGAATTCAGGTGTCTGATAGTTTCTCTAAAGAGGTATCTTTTTTGATGTATTGAAAAGAACTGGTTTGAAGAAAGAGAGTTCATCACTTACAATTCTTAGTAAGAGGCCAGATTATCAATATTTCAATTTCCACATAGAAATTGAAACTCCTGCTTTTCACATATTTCCTTTGTTAGTATAATGAAAGATGCAACTAAATTCTTACTACATAAGAAACCATTGGGGCAAAGGAAATAGAAGGGAGAATCATTTATTATATAAATGATTTAAAATAAATTTATATAAACTTATATTTTATATTTATATTTATTTTATATTTATAATTTATATAAATTTATATAAATTTCTCAACTTAAAGATGGACTTTGTCTCTATTTCTCTTATATACCCACAAGCTTTATTTATTTCAGTTTTACTTTGAAAGTCATTTATATTTCACTGTCATGGCCCAATTCTGCAGATTCACCTAGTTTCTAAAAATGTAACAAATTACTCTGTCTCTGAAATCAGCTTGAAGTAGGACATTCTGGCAAACCTGTTAAGTCCCCCAGGCACAGTACCTAAGAAAATAAGACAACTTGGACCATAATTTAGTGGAAATTTTAATAAAAATTAAAAATGTGATTCTGGACCCTACGCTACTTCTTTGAAAGTCTAATATGTTACAGCCACCCAAACTGATGAGTCATCTCACGAAACTTGAAAACAAATAACAATTTAAAAAATGTATGCAGTCTGTGTGAGCTATGTAAAATAGGTCTCTGGTCTTCCAATGACCCTCCGAAAGATAAATTTCAGGAATGCTGTATTTTCCAATATGGTGGAACACACAGAAAACCAAATACAGAAATACCCTCCTTTGAGAATTCCTTTGTCTAGTCTCTTTCCTTGACATAGGAGATGAATATTCTATCCAAATAGGAGAAATGAGACTTGCACTAAGTAGGAAAGGGGTTAGACTAGATCAATTTTAGATTTTGTTTTATCTACATTCAGTTCAATTCAGTTGCTTAGTCGTGTCTAACTCTTTGTGACCCCATGGACTGCAGCACGCCAGGCCTCCCTGTCCATCACCAACTCCTGGAGCTTACTCAGTCTCATGTCTATCAAATCGGTGATGCCATCCAACCCTCTCATCCTCTGTCATCCCCTTCTCCTCTCACTTTCAATCTTTCCCAGCATCAAGGTCTTTTCAAATGAGTCAGCTCTTCTCATCAGGTGGCCAAAGTATTGGAGTTTCAGCTTCAGCATCAGTCCTTCCAATGAATACCCAGGACTGATCTCCTTTAGAATGGACTGGTTGGATCTGCTTGCATTCCAAGGGACTCTCAAGAGTCTTCTCCAACACCACAGTTCAAAAACATCAATTCTTAGGCACTCAGCTTTCTTTATAGTCCAACTCTCACATCCATACATTCCCTTACTACTCTGTTTAAAACCAGCCACCTATTACTCTGGAAAAACCACAGCCTTGACTAGACAGAACTTTGTTGGCAAAGTAATGTCTCTGAATTTTAATATGCTGTCTAGGTTGGTCATAACTTTCCTTCCAAAGAGTAAGCATCTTTTAATTTCATGGCTCAGTCACCATTTGTAGTGATTTTAGAGCCCCCCCAAAATAATATCTGCCACTGTTTCCACTGTTTCTCCATCTATTTGCCATGAAGTAATGGGACTGGATGCCCTGATCTTAGTTTTCTGAATGTTGAGCTTTAAGCCAACTTTTTCACTTTCCTCTTTCACTTTCACCAAGAGACTCTTTAGTTCTTCCTCATTTTCTGCCATAAGGGTGCTGTCATCTGCGTATCTGAGGTTATTGATATTTCTCCCAGCAATCTTGATTCCAGCTTGTGCCTCCTCCAGCCCAGCATTTCTCATGATGTACTCTGCTTATAAGTTAAATAAGCAGGGTGACAATACACAGCCTTGTCATACTCCTTTTCCTATTTGGAACCAGTCTGTTGTTCCATGTCCAGTTCTAACTGTTGCTTCCTGACCTGCATACAGATTTCTCAAGAGGCAGGTCAGGTGGTCTGGTATTCCCATCTCTTACAGAATTTTCCACAGTTTATTGTGATCCACACAGTCAAAGGCTTTGGCATAGTCAGTAAAGCAGAAATAGATGTTTTTCTGGAATTCTCTTGTTTTTTCAATGATCCAGCGGATGTTGGCAATTTGATCTCTTCTTCCTCTGCCTTTTCTAAAACTAGCTTGAACCTCTTGAAGTTCATGGTTCACGTATTGCTGAAGCCTGGCTTGGAGAATTTTGAGCATTACTTTACTAGTGTGTGAGATGAGTGCAATTGTGCGGTATTTTGAGCATTCTTTGGCAATGCCTTTCTTTGGGATTGGAATGAAAACTGTGGCCAGCGCTGTGGCCACTGCTGAGTTTTCCAAATTTGTTAGCATATTGAGTGCAGCACTTTCACAGCATCATCTTTTAGGATTTGAAATAGCTCTATTAATGTTATCTACATTAATAATAACTTATTGATATGTTAGTTCGTATGTCTTTCCCTTGCTTCTTATACAAAAATATGCTTCCCCTTTTCTCTACTTAAATACATCATCTGCTACAGCAACTGTTTCCTCTTCCTTCCAGGGACCAATCTAGTTTCTATCTGAAGACTAATTCTTGTTCTTCCCTCTATCTTGAATACTCCCTTTTCACAGATCTTCAAGTTTCTAGCTCCTTTTTGACATGCAGATAGTAATTTAACCACCATTTCTTCTGACAAGTCTTCCCTTACTACTCTGTTTAAATCAGCAGCCACCTATTACTCTCCATCTTGATACTTTATCACCTTCATAGTATTTTTAATTACATGAGTATTCCTTTGATAACTCACATGTTGACTGTTTCTCTCTGTAGACTCTAAGTTCCATGAATAGAGGTATAAGTTGGTCATATCCAACAGAGTCCCATTATCCAGCACAGTGCGTGAATGAATGAACCCCTATCAACTTGGAATTAATAAATAGAAAATTTCATTTAAATATCTTTGTTCCTTTTTAATTTTCCCTTTTCATATGAGCTGGTTAAATTGTTGTCTAGTACTTTGTGTATTACAATGTAATTTTATATTTATTCTTGCAGTGTGTTTTGTTTTAATGTTTTGATATTTTCTCTATTGAAATCCATTTTGTTTATTTTTGACCATATCTCCAACAGTGATTAAATCATTCTCCAATGTGATTAAAATTTGGAATTAATCACAAAAATATTAAAATGTTAGTTTAATTCACCTTTATTTTTAAAATTTCTTTGTTTAAATTGGGATCTTGATCTCTATCACTTACGGATACTTCTCTCAAAGAATCTCTCAACTCATCTACCAGCTCAAAATTATCAAATCAGTTATTATAGTATCTAGCTATGCTTATGAGATTACATCAATGTTAAGTAAAAACTATAACAATTTTCTAGTAATTAGCCTATTATTCAAGGCTTTTTAAAGATTTTTCCTTTGTTAAAGTAGGCATGTATCATTTTGTTTAATAATAAACAGTAAGAACTTTCTACATTGGTTTGTTTGTCCATTGTATAGTCTCCCTAAAAAGTTTTATTGTTGTTATTGTTCAGTCGCGAAATCATGTCCAACTCTTTGCAACTCCATGAACTGAAGCATGCCAGGCTTCCCTGTCCTTGCCAGGCTTCCCTGTCCTTCACTATCGCCTGGAGTTCGTTCAAACTCCTGTCCATTGAGCTGGGAATTCCATCCAATCATCTCATCCTCTCTTGCCCCCTCCTCCTCTTGCTCTCAGTCTTTCCTAGCATCAGGTTCTTTTCTAGTGAGTCAGCTCTTCACATCAGGTGGCCAAAGTATTGGAGCTTTAGCCTCAGCATCAGTCCTTCCAATGAATATTCAGGGTTGATTTCCTTTAGGATTGACTGGTTTGATCTCTTTGCTGTCCAAGGAACTCTCAGGAGTATTCTCCAGCACCACAATTTGAAAGCATCAGTTCTTCAGTGCTCCGCCTTCTCTATGGTTCAACTGTCACATCCATACGTGACTACTGGGAACACCATAGCTTTGATTATCCAGACCTTTGTCAGCAAAGTGATGTCTCTGTTTTTTAATACACAGCAAGGTTTGGTCTCGCTTTTCTTCCAAGGAGCAAGCATCTTTTAATTTTGTGGCTGCAGTCACCATCCACAGTGATTTTGGAGCCCAAGAAAATAAAATATCACTATTTCCACTTTTTCCCCATCTATTTGCCATGAAGTGATGGGACTGGATAGCATGATCTTAGTTTTTTGAATGTTGAGTTTTAAGCCAGCATTTTCACTCTCCTCTTTCACATTCATCAAGAGGCTGTTTGGTTCCTCTTCACCTTCTGCCATTAAAGTGGTATCTTCTGCATATCTGAGATTCTTGATATTTCTCCCAAAAATTTTTATTTCAGCTTGTGAGTCATCCAGCCCAGCATTTCACATGAGTTACTCTACATATAAGCTAAATAAGCAGGGTGACAATTTAATTAATTAATGTGTAAATTTAATTAATTTTTAATTTTGTTACACATAAATAATGCAGAAAACTGAAGAATGGATTTTATTATGGTAAGTTAAGGTTATATCTTTTTCTACCTGGAGAAAGTGTTATCAAGAATTAAAAACATGCTTAGCCAAATCCTGCCTATTCAATATATTGTTCCTGGATTTGGATGACTAATGTATTTTCAAGAAGATTGTTCATAGTATAAAGTCTGATAAAATCTTACTTTCCTGTTTATATTACTGCAATTTAGACATGAATATATTCACACTCTTCCCTGGCATTTAGTTTCTTTTACTCCTCCATGCAGTACACTGTTTCAGTTTATGTCCTACAACTCAATTTTTTTAAACCACAAAGTTGACCATACCATCACTTTCAGTACTATTTATATTTAAGTAGTTGCTGTCTTTGTTGTAGAATGTGGGGCAACTAAGCAAGTTGTGAGAGCAATTTCTCTAGTGACTTGTGGGTTAGATACTGTGATGTGGCTTTAAATACTTGTTTAGAGTTTCATTCCTAGGAGGCAGTATGAGAGGACTATATATACATAAGAACAAGGACAATCTTGGAACCAAATATAAATGGTTTTCCAATTCTTCACTATTTCAGATTTCCTACATAATGTCTCCTAGTTAGAGACATAGAGTCTCTTGTTTGCTTAAGTTATCTATTTTATAATTTTGGTCAGAACATTTACTGAAGACAACCCCCCAAAAGACACAGGAAATAATAAAACACAACACAATACCAGAAAGTCAAGTATCACAATTTTACTCTGCTTGCAGCTATTTCTACATTCTCTCATCTTCTCATCTCTAGACTTGGTGAGATGGCGAAATAATGAAAGAAGCTTTTTTTTTTTTTTACGTTCCTATTTCTATCTCTGAAATTCCTACTCTGAGCCTTGGCCATAGTGAATACTTGTTCAATATTTGTTGAAAAAAATTAATTAAAACTCCTGTTGTGAATGTCCAACTTTAAAAATGCATAGGATTTTAAATAATATGAAATCTTTTCAATGAAAACTCATTAAAAGCATTGGGATGCTATAAAAATCTTAGGATATGTATCCAGATTTTGTTGGATTTCCAATCAAACAGTTGTTTAGTAAAAATAGGCTTTCCCATCCAGACAACATATTCAGAATAGGTATCATTTCTGAGTACAACTTTGGAAACCTGTGAGGTTAGATTCAATATCATGTAAGAGATTCACTGAGCCAGAAAGAGAGCACACATCTCCTAGAACAAATAAGCAGCAAAAATAGTTGCCAAAAATACGTAGCTAACAATGTAGCGAGTTTTTTTGCAAATGAACTGGCATTACAGTTCCTGGCAAATCACTGTGAAGTTTTGCTTCTGCACTTGAGGTTGACTAGCTGTATTAATATAACCTTACAGGAGGATGATATTACATCACCTTCTACGTGCGGTCTGCACACAGTTGTTAAAGACCTTTAAATCTAATGTGCGCTGACCTCTTGAACATTTGCTCTCACTGGTGGTTTCCAATTTCTTCTATATCAAATGGTGACCTTAACATTCTAACTCCCGGATATAACTATTAGAATTGAACTGACATGATAAATGACTATTCTTGCCACTCCTATCATATTTTATTTTTCAGAGATTCAGTTGATAGTTTTGGTCTTTTCAATTTGCCTTTTACTTCTCTTGAATTATGGCCATTTTACTGTTAATTTACATTCTCCATAAAAGGGAAGAAATATTCAAGTAATTTTATTAGCAAATATGATCTTTGTGCATTATAGTTTGATATTATTGGTTGACTTCTTTGATTTTTTTTCAAAATTAATTGAGGCATAGTTTGTGCAATTGTGTATCCTCATGATTATCTAAAACTTTATCTTCCACATTTGCAAATGTCATCATTTGCTTTATTATACCCAGTTCTACAGTTCTCACAATGATGTACAATTATTTTTAAAAGATTTTATTATTTAAGTGACCATCAAAATTTTCTTTAGTCTTGACTCTTTCTGTAAGTTAGTTTCCACAGTTCATGCCCCTGTTGATATTGATCTTCCTGCTACCTGATACTACTGATACTAAATATGTCTTAACCTAAATTATCTTTTCCAGGCACTGCTATTCCCAAACTGTCTGTCCTTGATTATCATCAGTGGTAGAATAGTTCTGTCCCAGCCTATGACAATAACAGATTGATATGTATCACTCAATTATGTCCATGTAAATTATCATCCTACCTAAAGGATTATATTTCATTTATCTAGATTTTAGAAATCCTAATTGATATTTACTGTTTAGGTAAGATACTTATCAATTGGCTTAACTGAATTTGTATAATAATATATAGCTACAAGATGATCAAATAAAAGACTTTTAATGTTAATGAGGATTTATTTAATGGACAATAATAGTTTTGTTATTTAAACACTAAGAGGGTAAGTGCTACAGTCAGATATTAAACTAAACTATCTCCTGAATTACTAATATGCTTCCATTTAGATGTCATCCTTGCTGCTGCTGCTGCTAAGTCGCTTCAGTCATGTCCGACTCTCTGCGACCCCAGAGATGGCCTCCCGCCAGGTTCACCCGTCTCTGGGATTCTCCAGATAAGGACACTGGAGTGGGTTGCCATTTCCTTCTCCAATGCATGACAGTGAAAATGAAAGTGAAGTCGCTCAGTCATGTCCGACTCCTAGCGACCTCATGGACTGCAGCCTACCAGGCTCCTCCATCCATGGGATTTGCCAGGCAAGAGTACTGGAGTGGGGTGCCATTGCCTTCTCTGAGATGTCATCCTTAGAACATTATATAATCTAAACCAACTGTGACCATTGTATAATCATTAAATTTTTACTGGAAGAGTTAAAGCATTTTCTAAGTGTCTGATACACATCCAAAAATAACTTTATTTAATTTGACAGTCTAATACATGTATAAACTATTTTGAAAATAATGGGAAAGTCTTAATAGCTGTTTTCTCTTGTGAGGTGTGGTGATTACTAATTTAGGGCAGGTGAAACAAAGCAATTTAATATTTCCCTTGTTAATTCCTTTGACCTATAAGTTTGGAGGTTTTTGCAATATCCTAGAGATTTTCCCATCAGAGAAGGCAATGGCACCCCACTCCAGTACTCTTGTCTGGAAAGTCCCATGGACGGAGGAGCCTGATAGGCTGCAGTCCATGGGGTCGCTAAGAGTCTGGCACGACTGAGCGACTTCACTTTCGCTTTTCACTTTCATGCATTGGAGAAGGAAATGGCAACCCACTCCAGTATTCTTGCCTGAAGAATCCCAGGGACAGAGGAGCCTAGTGGGCTACCATCTATGGAGTTGCACAGAGTCGAACACAACTGAAGCGACTTAGCAGCAGCAGCAGCAGAGATTTTGCCATAGGATAAAATAATAGTTGATAAGACTTAGCCATGAAGTTTTTTATTTTGCTGTTAGCTTCTACCTGTATCTTAATACATGAACAAGATAGAGAAAAGAAGAGAAAAAAAAAGGTATGTGTATATATGCGTGCTTCCTGGTGGCTCAGAGGTTAAAGCGTTTTCCTGCGCCTGCCCACAATGCAGGAAACCTGGGTTTGATTCCCGGGTCAGGAAGATCCCCTGGAGAAGGAAATGGCAAGCCACTCCAGTATTCTTGCCTGGAAAATCCCATGGACAGAGGAGCCAGTGGGCTGCAGTCCATGGGGTCGCAGAGAGTCAGACACGACTGAACGACTTCACTTCATTATATATATGACTACAAGGAGATAGAACCTGTCAATCCATGAAGTTGAGCAAACTCTGGGAAATAGTGAAGGACAGAGAAGACTGACGTGCTGTAATCTGTGGGAGTGCAAAGAGTTGGACATGACTTACCGACTGAATAACAAAAACAATTATATATATATATATATAATGGGCTTCCCATGTGGTGCAGTGATAAAGAATCTGTCTGCCAATGCAGGACATGCAGCTTCCATCCCTGGGTTGGGAAGAGCCTTTGGAGTAGGAAATAGCAACCCACTCCATTATTCTTGCCTGGAAAATTCCATGGACAGAGGAGCCTGATGGGCCACAGTCCATGGGTCACAAGAGTCGGACAAGACTGAGCATACCCACATGCACATTTCATATATATATGTGTATGAAATATAATATATATATTTCTTTCCGCACTCATTGTCTGTTAGCTAAAGTTGATACTGCTCAAGGAATAATGCCTTCTAACTTGATCTTATATGATGGATCTATGTGTCTGATGAATTATAAGTGTGTATTGCTTTTATTTTAAACTGTATGACCTTAAACCACTGTTGTGGTCACTTCCATTGTTGTGGGTATTCCCATTGTCTTCAATCTCTGTCAATCTTGACTCTTCAGCCAGCCTGAGAGGATAAATTCATGACTGTATACTTTTGAGGAAATCAAGTAAATGCCTAGTAGAAATAATTTACTTGAAGTAAATAGCTTGCTTTCCTGCAAGACTTTCTGGGTCCTTTCATGTTCTGGGTTCGTGTGTGACTATGTACTTTCACTATCCTGAGCCAAAGTCAAATCAAAGCCTTGTCCAGTGCTGAGTCAGCCAGCCTGGAGTGCTGCTTTAATTCTACCATTACCTAACTGTGTATTCTGATAATCCTTGAAATTTCCTGGATTTTATTTTCCTTGTTGATAACATGAAGTAGTTGGATTAAGTTATCTAACATTTCCTCCTATCCAAAAGCTCTATGACTGAGAAAATTCTAAACAGAATTGAGAAAAGGTAGTTTGATGCCAGTGAATCTCCATTTACAGCTTTGTCTTTTTCCTTCTTCTGGAAGTGCCTGGTACACTCATGGTGCCAAGGCCTCCTTGATCGTGAATTGCCTGCCCAACAGTTTTGAGCTGGTGAACTCTGAGCTTAGGCAGTGTCTGCTTTGTCTTGAAATAATGCTGACCTCCAATAAATGCTGGAGAAGGCAATGGCACCCCACTCCAGTACTCTTGCCTGGAAAATCCCATGGACGGAGGAGCCTGGTAGGCTGCAGTCCATGGGGTCGCTGAGTCAGACACGACTGAGCGACTTCACTTTCACTTTTCACTTTCATGCATTGGAGAAGGAAATGGCAACCCACTCCAGTGTTCTTGCCTGGAGAATCCCAGGGATGGTGGAGCCCAATGGGCTGCCATCTATGGGGTCGCACAGAGTCGGACGCGACTGAAGCGACTTAGCAGCAGCAGCCAATAAATGCAACCTAAGATGAAAGCAATATCCAAATGTCTAGTTGTCCTTATCATCTTCTGCTCTTTGAACACCTTCACCAGTTCAGGAGTATTTTATTGATATAATAATACTAATATTCAGTAGTGGAGAAAGCTTCCATTTTCATACATTTCAATGGCAGTTTAAATCAGTCTAATTTTATAAATAGTAAATCAATAATAAGTAACAAGAGGCTTTCCAATATTTTTCATAATCTTTGACCCAGAAATTCAACATTAAGGACTTTGCTTTCAAGAAATATCAGAAGGGATGTATAAAGATATAAATATAGCACTCTTTCTCATGTAGAGGGGGATTGGAAACAACAGAAATGTCCAAAATATGATATCTATTCATTTTGAGGACTCCTGCAATGGGCTATTCTATGGGCATCAAAATTGTGGTTTAAAGATAATAGATGACCAACTGTGACTGGTTAATATAAAATTTTAAAAATGATACAAAACTGGATAAGCAGTCTTATTTCTAATTGGGAGAATTCAGGGAAAAAATCCAAAATAAATAAAATTATATGAATTCCCACCATTCAAGACCGTTCTTTATACATTTGTGAATCTTTCATATGCTACCACTAAGTATCGCTTTGTAGCATGAACAACAGCAAAAACAACAAACCAAATATTGTTCTTATTGTAAAGAATGTCTCCATGTCAGTGGTCAAATAGTAAGAGATCAAAGATTTATATGTGTGTTACAGCACAGGGAGTGGAGGTTGAAAACCAGAGATATGAATTCATAGAGAGTTTGTATACATATAAATATGAAAATTATACAGGCACATAGAGCCTTCAAAAATGCCGTAGGTTCTGCCTCTGAGCAGGGTATTTCAGCATTAGCACCAATGATTATTTGGAAGGATAATCATTTGGCTGGGTTTCTCTGCTCATTATAAGATATTTAGTAATGTCTCTGGTTTCGATCCAATAGATGCCAATACAACCTCCGCCATCACCAATTTGTGACAACCACAAAATGTCTCCAGATGTTACCAGGTTTCTCTTGGGGTGGCAGTGTCAATCCTACTTAGGAACCACTGCCCTAAATCTACATTTTCCTAGACTGTGTCTTTTTAGTAGCAAACCAGAGATATTATTAGATTGTTTTCAATGTTAAAAACAGAGGAACCAGATAAAAATCACTGTAAGAAAAAAATTGTCACATGCTCTTGACTCCTAAGTGCGTTTCTTCTATCATTCTCAAGTATTGGCACTGTCTCCAAAGACAGGGCTTCATCATGCAGCAGCTTGGGCAGGAGGGCTCAGACATGCCTGATCTCAAAATAATATCCTCTTTCAGTCTATAACATGTGACAATCAGGCATAGTTTCAAGCACTATTTTTATATCTCTAGGTCCACCCTGTTGCCAGCCCATGAGAAATATGACTGCCACAGTTCACGTATCTGGGTAAGAGCAGCTAAGCCCTTATGTGGAAAGTGATGTTACCTAGAGAAATGTAAACCATGTATCTTGGTCCATAGCATCTGTAATATTAGTAATAATAACAAAATCCACGTTACCAAATGAGATAACTTTATCTCTGAGTGTTCTTTATAGAATAAATGGCATTAATCTTTATGATGAAAGGAGGTTTCATAATAAACAAGACCCATACACTTTTGGTTTTGCACAGCCAGCATTACCATACTTGCTACCTCTCTTCCACACAGGAGAAGCACAGTCCTTCCCCTAAATTAAGTCACAGTACAGTAGAAGATAGAGACATGCCTTATGTAATTGCAAAACATGCAAACAAATCATGAAGTGAAGTGAAGTGAAGTGAAGTCGCTCAGTCGTGTCCGACTCTTTGCGACCCCATGGACTGTAGCCTATCAGGCTCCTCAGTCCATGGGATTTTCCAGGCAAGAGTCCTGGAGTGGGTTGCCATTTCCTTCTCCAGGGGATAACCAGGGAAGCCCAAACAAATCATGAGAATTAATGAAATAACCAAGATAAGAAACCAAATCTTATAGTGGGATTTCTTTGGAGGGAATGATGCTAAAGCTGAAACTCCAGTACTTTGGCCACCTCATGCGAAGAGTTGACTCATTGGAAAAGACTCTGATGCTGGGAGGGATTGGGGTCAGGAGGAGAAGGGGACGACCGAGGATGAGATGGCTGGATGGCATCACTGACTCGATGGATGTGAGTCTGAGTGAACTACGAGAGATGGTAATGAACAGGGAGGCCTGGCGTGCTGCGATTCATGGGGTCGCAAAGAGTCGGACACGACTGACCGACTGAATTGAACTGAACTGATAGTGGTAAGCTTGGGAGACTGGAAGTGTATTTCAGCTATAGAACAAGGGTGTGGCTTTAAAACCACTTAAACTCTATTGATATTTATAGCTTTAATAATGGTATATAATACTCATTCAACACCTTCCTCACAGATTTAGATATTTTCCTAGCCATATGAAATACGACTATGGGAGAATAAGAGTTTGTTTCAAGCCCTTTGAGCTAGGAAAACTTGACATCATTCAGGAATCTCTCTGGTAGATGGCATTCTTAGATTGGAAGTATTTTACCCTAATCACATTCCAATGAAGCCTGACCTTTCAAGCAGAAACTGTTAAGGAAAGTTTTCCTTTTGTTGTCATGCAATATTTCATTTACCTGTACAAAAAAGTATTGAAAATAATAAATTAAGCCCCTTAAATAAAGTATCACAAATACCTTTGAAATTCCCTTTTATTTCTTCCCGAAGGAACACATTTCTCTTCTTTGACTCAAAGGTAGCCACCATCCTGCTTGTGTAAGCTGTGGTATTATTCTGCATGTTTTTATCTTTACATAAGTGTGCAACACTGCACGGATCCTTCTGCAACCTGCTTCTTTGCTATTGTTTTTTAACCCTATTCTTCATTTTAACTGCTATATGATTTTCATTGTAGAAATATTCTAAATGTATTTGTCCATTTTCCTCTTTATAATCATTTATATTTCTCTTTTTTCTTACTTTTACACAGTGTTGTTGGTATTGCCAAGAGCAGATTAGTTCAGTTCAGTTCAGTCGCTCAGTCGTGTCCAGCTCTTTGTGACACCATGGGCAAGAGCAGATACCAGAGTGAATTTATTAGATTACAAAGTTTGAAGAACTTCAACTTTACTGATTATTGGCAAAATGCTTTCCAAAATGGTTGTTTATTTTATACTCTTACTAAGGCAATGGCACCCCACTCCAGTACTCTTGTCTGGAAAATCCCATGGACAGAGGAGCCTGGTGGGCTGCAGTCCATGGGGTCGCTAAGAGTCGGACACGACTGAGCGACTTCACTTTCACTTTTCACTTTCATGCATTGGAGAAGGAAATGGCAACCCACTCCAGTGTTCTTGCCTGGAGAATCCCAGGGACGGGGGAGCCTGGTGGGCTGTCATCTATGGGTTTGCACAGAGTCAGTCGTACATGACTGAAGTGACTTAACAGTAACAGTAACGGCAAATATGAGAGTGCCTTTGGTTTCAGGTTTTTGCCAATTCCTGGGAATGATTTCTGCCAATCTCATGGGTATAACACAAGTCGTTTAAACTTTTGTATTTCCCTAAATAGCAGTAACCTTGAAAATACTTAAATGTTTATTGGTCATTCAATAAACATTTGTGAGATATTTATTGGTCATTCAATAAGTCATTTGTGAGATGACTTTCTGTCATGTGCCTATTTTTCAATTGTTTGCCTCTTTCCTTATTAATCATTGACATTCTTTGGTGAAGATATATACCTTTTCACTTTTTAGCCTGTGTTTTCACTATCTTTGTAATCATTTGATGAAAATCTTAAATTTAATGTAGTCCAATTATCAATTGTAGGGTAGGAAAAATAAATTTTCCTCTACCCTTCTATGTTCTCGACTGACATCTCCCCACTCCATAATGAAAAACAGATTAACAGAAGAAAAGCAAATTTATCCGAACAGATGTGGATTACTAAATTTAAACATTTAAAAAGACCTCTATTCTGATTTAGTTATAGTGTTTTTGAATGGATCTTTCTGTGTATATAGTTTTGGGGGAGTTGTAGATATTACTGTACATAGATAGATAATATCTATAGATTATATAATATAATCACAATTGGTGCGCTTATTTTTTCAGTTTAACTGTAGAAATCTTTAATAGTATGGTGTCAACTGAATACACACACACACGATAATGCACATATGTAATGTAAGAGCAGTGACATTTTCTTCTGGGACTTTACTGAGGGTTAGAGTCAGGGAAACTGCCTCTTAGATAGCTCAGAGGTACTGCTCTAAAGATGTAGGAGAGAAGATTTATCAAAAATGTTCTGTACGTAATAAGATTTTAATTTTAGTTTGTTAATGTATTAAATTAGATTATTAGATTTCTCAATGATAAGTAATTCTTTGTTAAAATACAACTTTATGTGTATTCATACATATATATATATATATATACACTCAAATACATGCATAGATGTGTGTGTCCAAACATGTATGGACATACATGTGTGTGTCCATATAGAAGTACATAGTATATATAAAATGCTTTGCTAATGTTTTATTACACATTTTTGTTTCCGTAATCATTGGCAAAATTGTATATGATTTTACTCTGCTATGTCTTCACTCTCTTTGTCATTCTTGCAGTAGGTTTGGCAATTTTACAGATCTTTTCAAAAAACAAAATCTTTATTTCATTGACATTCCTCATTGTCTCAGTTTTTTTTTTTTTTTTTACTTTTCATTTTATTTATTTATTTATTTTTTGCTCTTTATTTTTAATTTATTTATTTTTTTACTTTACAATCCTGTATTGGTTTTGTCATACATTGACATGAATCTGCCACGGGTGTACATGAGTTCCCAATCCTGAATCCCCCTCCCCCAACCCTCCCCACATCATTGTCTCAGTTTTAAGTGTCATTGATTCCTGCTCTTATTTTTATTCTTCTTTTCCATCTCTTCACGTTGTGTTCATTTTGTTCTTGGTTTTCTAGGGTCTTTAGGTGAGACCTGACAGTAATGATTTCAAACTTTTCCACATTTCTAATGTATGCATGATTGTTCTTTGGTTTGGTTTGGTTTTCTCTATTTCTGAATACTGGAGTGGTTGCCATTTCCTACTCCAGGGGATCTTCCTGACCGAGGAATTGAATCCACATCTCCTGTACTGGCAGGCAGATTTTTACCACTGTACCACCTGGGAAGCCCAAATATTGTATCTTATTTCAATATAATGTTAATTAGTGAAAGAGAGCAGAATATGCCACTCAAAACATGTCACTTTGATATATAGATTATTTTGAGTTGAAGGAATCAAGACCCAGCAAACTCCAGAAAAACTAATTTTGCTCTTAATTGCTTCAGTTCAGTTCAGTCGCTCAGTCGTGTCCGACTCTTTGCGACCCTATGAATCGCAGCACGCCAGGCCTCCCTATTCATTACCATTTCTCAGAGTTCACTCAGACTCACGTCCATGGAGTCCGTGATGCCATCCAGCCATCTCATCCTCGGTCATCCCCTTCTCCTCCTGTCCCCAATCCCTCCCAGCATCAGAGTCTTTTCCAATGAGTCAACTCTTCGCATGAGGTGGCCAAAGTACTGAAGTTTCAGCTTTAGCATCATTCCTTCCAAGGAAATCCCAGGGTTGATCTCCTTCAGAATGGACTGGTTGGATCTTCTTGCAGTCCAAGGGACTCTCAAGAGTCTTCTCCAACACCACAGTTCAAAAGCATCAATTCTTTGCCACTCAGTCTTCTTCACAGTCCAACTCTCAAATCCATACATGACCACAGGAAAAACCATAGCCTTGACTAGATGGACCTTAGTCGGCAAAGTGATGTCTCTGCTTTTGAATATACTATCTAGGTTGGTCATAACTTTTCTTCCAAGGAGTAAGCGTCTTCTAATTTCATGGCTGCAGTCACCATCTGCAGTGATTTTGTAGCCCAAAAAAATAAGGTCTGACACTGTTTCCACTGTTTCCCCATCTATTTCCCACGAAGTGATGGGACCAGATGCCATGATCTTCGTTTTCTGAATGTTGAGCTTTAAGCCAACTTTTTTGCTCTCCTCTTTCACTTTCATCAAGAGGCCTTTTAGCTCCTCTTCACTTTCTGCCATAAGGGTGGTGTCATCTGCATATCTGAGGTTACTGATATTTCTCCCGGCAATCTTGATTCCAGCTTGTGTTTCTTCCAGNCTGACACTGTTTCCACTGTTTCCCCATCTATTTCCCATGAAGTGATGGGACCAGATGCCATGATCTTCGTTTTCTGAATGTTGAGCTTTAAGCCAACTTTTTTGCTCTCCTCTTTCACTTTCATCAAGAGGCTTTTTAGCTCCTCTTCACTTTCTGCCATAAGGGTGGTGTCATCTGCATATCTGAGGTTGTTGATATTTCTCCCAGCAATCTTGATTCCAGCTTGTGATTCATCCAGTCCAGCATTTCTCATGATGTACTCTGCATATAAGTTAAATAAGCAGGGTGACAATATACAGCCTTGGTGTGCTCCTTTCCCTATTTGGAACCAGTCTGTTGTTCCATGTCCAGTTCTAGCTGTTGCTTGTTGACCTACATACAGATTTGCCAAGAGGCAGGTTAGGTGGTCTGGTATTCCCATCTCTTTCAGAATTTTGCACAGTTTATTGTGATCCACACAGTCAAAGCTTTTGACATAGTCAATAAAGCAGAAATCGATGTTTCTCTGGAACTCTCTTGCTTTTTCCATGATCCAGAGGATGTTGGCAATTTGATCTCTGGTTCCTCTGCCTTTTCTAAAACCAGCTTGAACATCAGGGAGTTCATGGTTCACATATTGCTGAAGCCTGGCTTGGAGAATTTTGAGCATTACTTTACTAGCATGTGAGATGAGTGCAATTGTGTGGTAGTTTGAGCATTCTTTGGCATTGCCTTTCTTTGGAATTGGAATGAAATCTGACGTTTTCCAGTCCTGTGGCCACTGCTGAGTTTTCCAAATTTGCTGGCATATTGAGTGCAGCACTTTCACACCATCATCTTTCAGGATTTGAAATAGCTCAACTGGAATTCCATCACCTCTACTAGCTTTGTTCATAGTGATGCTTCCAGCACCAATTTGTAAGTTATTCTTAAGTGGGGCCCATATTGTTTGATTTCTAACTCCTAGAAGGAAGGACGCCACACAAGCTAATAACCTCAAAATATGGAACAAAGGGTTGGTATTAAGCACCAAGGTATTAGATTAATTAATTAATACTTAAACTGGGGAGAAGGCACTGAGAAGCTGGAGTTTCAGAAAGAAGTAACTGAGTAAGTTCTAAAAAAGTTTATCTCATGGCAAGTGTGTCCACCTAAGTAATAAATAACTAAAATAGCACCTTCTATGGCAATGGCAACCCACTCCAGTGTTGTTGCCTGGAGAATTCTAGGGATGGGGGAGCCTGGTGGGCTGCCATCTATGGGGTCGCACAGAGTCAGACATGACTGAAGCGACTTAGCAGCAGCAGCAGCATGAAACCCTAAATCTTATGTATGGGCTTCCCAGGTGGCACTAGTGGTAAAGAACCTGCCTGCCGATGCAGGAGATATGAGACATGATTTTGATTCCCTAGTAGGAAGATCATTTCGAGGAGGGCATGGCAACCCACTTCAGTATTCTTAACTAGATAATCCCAAGAACAGAGGAGCCTGGCAGGCAATGGTCCACAGGGTCTCAAAGAGTAGGATACAACTACCAACTAACATTTCTTTTTTTTTTTTTTTTTAAAGTAGATTTGCAAGGAAAAATGGTATAATAAGAACAGAAAAATGAGTAGTATGAGACAGAGGTGAGTATCAATACAATGTTCTTGATTTTTTCTGCCTTCAGATTGCAGGAGTACTCAGATTTAACCTCCAGCCATTAACAGAGAAATCTTAGTCTCCTCAAAGATACTGTGGGACCTCAGTAACCCTTATTCTGTTTGTGTCAGTCTCCCCAGCCTCTTCCTCAGGCCATGAATCGAGGCACAAGTCATGCCTATTTCCACAGCAGGTCCAGGGGGAGCTCTGGAAGGCTGCAAAGAATTGGTGACATCATAAGCTAGTCCACAGAACTACAAATCCTCTTTTTCTTTTTTTCCTTTTAAAGGTTCGGACACGAGTTTCAGAGATGCAATCTAGAATGAGATTATTCATTTACACTAGATTACTTTTTGATACACCCTCCCCCCCCAAAAAAAGACTCTCTAAATACACAGCCCATTAATATTTGTTTAAAAGGCACATGGACCTATTAAAAAGAGACCCTGATTTCCAACAGGTGTCACTGACTGAGTAACACACAAACTGCCAATTATTTTTGAAAGAACACTCTGTGTTTAGGAAACATTTAGAGGCTACATAATAATAGAAAAGTGAAAGTCTCTCAGTCATGTCCAACTCTTTTTGACCCCATGGACTCCTGCCAGGCTCCATGGACTCCAGACCCCATGCACCATGGACTCCTGCCAGGCTCCTCCGTCATGGGATTCTCCAGGCAAGAATACTGGAGTGGGTTGCCATTTCCTTCTCCAAGGGATCTTCCTGACTCAGGGATATAACCCAGATCTCCTGCATTGCAGGCAATAATAATAATAATTTAAAAGTTCTTAATCAGAGTTAGTGCTGGTTATTTTCCCTCTGTCCTTCCAGATCCACTCGACTGCTTCTGGCCTGTGCTTTGGGACACTCTGCTTCTCCTCAGCTTCATTTTCTGGGGCTTTGGTCTGCTCCATACTGTGGAAGGAAACAGCAGAAGAGTGAAAGAGGGAACTAGAATTCCAGTAAACTGTCTGCTTCTTTCCTTTTCCTGAAGAGGCAGGGATGGTAACAGCGCCCCGTGCTGTGAGTCCCAGGGTGCTGTATTATCCTTTGGGTTTCCTTTCCTCTCTTGCCAGATACAGAAAAACTTAAGCAAAAACACAGAGCTAATTCAGCTCAATGAGGTTAGGAACTTCTGTCCACTTTGCTCAGTGCCTAGAAAAACACCAGGCAAATAGTAGCGACTCAGCACATGCTTATTGAATAAATTGTTACATACATACATTTTTTTATGAAAATTACAATTGCTAAGTAAATAAGGATAGTATTTATGATTTGGCAACATAGAAATTAAAAATAAATGCCTACCTGCATATGAAAAAAATCCAATCACATCCATTTTTATCATATGTTCTTGAGTTTTTGCTACAAATATATGAATAAAAGGTATTCATCAATAAGAGTGACACTGGCAATGCCCTACTGAAAATAACTGGAGAAAGAAGGTCACTGCTCAAGGCAGATTTTAACCTTGTAGGCAAGAGACAGTTTATGCTTCCTCTTTTAGTTCAGTTCAGTCGCTCAGTCATGTCCGACTTTTTGCGACCCAATGAATCGCAGCACACCAGGCCTCCCTGTCCATTGCCAACTCCCCATTCAGTTCAGTTCAGTCGTTCAGTCGTGTCCGACTCTTTGTGACCCCATGAATTGCAGCACATGAGGCCTCCCTGTCCATCACCAACTCCCAGTGTTCACTCAGACTCACGTCTGTCAAGTCCGTGATGCCATCCAGCCATCTCATCCTCTGTCATCCCCTTCTTCTCCTGCCCCCAATCTCCCCCAGCATCAGAGTCTGTTCCAATGAGTCAACTCTTCGCATGAGGTGGCCAAAGTACTGGAGTTTCAGCTTTAGCATCATTCCTTCCAAAGAAATCCCAGAGCTGATCTCCTTCAGAATGGATTGGTTGGATCTCCTTGCAGTCCAAGGGACTCTCAAGAGTCTTCTCCAACACCAGTGCAAAAGCATGAATTCTTCGGCGCTCAGCCTTCTTCACAGTCCAACTCTCACATCCATACATGACCACTGGAAAAACCATAGCCTTGACTAGAATGACCTTCGTCAACAAAGTAATGTCTCTGCTTTTGAATATGCTATCTAGGTTGGTCATAACTTTTCTTCCAAGGAGTAAGCGCCTTTTAATTTCATGGCTGCAATCACCATCTGCAGTGATTTTGGAGCCTCCCAAAATAAAGTCTGACACTGTTTCCACTGTTTCCCCATCTATTTGCCATGAAGTGATGGGACCAGATGCCATGATCTTCGTTTTCTGAATGTTGAGCTTTAAGCCAACTTTTTAACTCTCCACTTTAACTTTCATCAAGAGGCTTTTGAGTTCTTCTTCACTTTCTGCCATAAGGGTGGTGTCATCTGTATATCTGAGGTTATTGATATTTCTCCCGGCTATCTTGATTCCAGCTTGTGTTTCTTCCAGTCCAGCGTTTCTCAACTCCCAGAGTCCACCCAAACCCATGTTCTTTGTATCGGAGATGCCATCCAACCATCTCATCCTCTGTCATCCCCTTCTCCTCCTGCCCTCAATCTTTCCCAGCATCAGGGTCTTTTCAAATGAGTCAGCTCTCCACATCAGGTGGCCAAAGTATTGGAGTTTCAGCTTCAACATCAGTCCCTCCAATGAACACCCAGGACTAATCTCCTATAGGATGGACTGATTGGATCTCCTTGCAGTCCAAGGGACTTTCAAGTCTTCTCCAACACCACAGTTCAAAAGCATCAATTCTTTTGTGCTCAGGTTTCTTTAAAGTGCAGCTCTCACATCCACACATGACTATCAGGAAAACCATAGCCTTGACTAGACAGACCTTGGTTGGTAAAGTAATGTCTCTGCTTTTTAATATGCTGTCTATAAGTTGGTCATAACTTTACTTCCAAGGAGCAAGCGTCTTTTAGCTTCATGGCTGCAATCACCATCCGCAGTGATTTTGGAGTCCATGAAAATAAAGTCTCTCACTGTTTCCACTGTTTCCCCATCTATTTGCCATGAAGTGATGGGACCGGATGCCATGATCTTAGTTTTCTGAATGAACTTTAAGCCAACATTTTCACTCTCTTCTTCCACTTTTATCAAGAGGCTCTTTAGTTCTTCTTCACTTTCTGCCATAAGGGTGGTGTCATCTGCATATCTGAGGTTGTTGATATTTCTCCTGCCTAAAATAAACTGCACACTCATACAGCCTCTTATGTAATAAATGTTTATCTAGTCCCAAGTGGGTGTCTGCACCACTATAGAGGCTGGGAGTATAATGGTGAATAAAGTAGACCCTACCTCTCTCCACCCTATGGAAATCCGATGGCATAATGGTGGGATAGATGAGTACCCCACATCCAAGGAGCGGTGGGTGCAGGAGGGCCTAGAGGAGCAATTCCACGTTCAAGGTCAGGAGGGGTGGCGATGAGGAGATACCCCTATTCCAAGGTAAGGAGCAGTGGCTGTGCTTTGCTGGAGTAGCCATGAAGAGATACCCCACGCCCAAGGTAAGAGAAACCCAAGTAAGATGGTAGGTATTGCAAGAAGGCATCATAGGTCAGACACACTGAAACCATAATCACAGAAAACTAGTCAATCTAATCACACTAGGACCACAGCCTTGTCTAACTCAATAAAACTAAGCCATGCCCTGAGGGGCCACCCAAGACGGGCAGGTCATGGTGGAGAGGTCTGACAGAATGTGGTCCGCTGGAGAAGGGAATGGCAAACCACTTCAGTATTCTTGCCTTGAGAACCCCATGAATAGTATGAAAAGGCAAAATGATAGGATTCTGAAAGAGGAACTCCCCAGGTCAGTAGGTGCTCAATATGCTACTGGAGATCAGTGGAGAAATAACTCCAGAAAGATGAAGGGATGGAGCCACGGCAAAAAAAAATACCCAGTTGTGGATGTGACTGGTGATAGAAGCAAGATCCGATGCTGTTAAGAGCATTATTGCATAGGAACCTGGAATGTCAGGTCCATGAATCAAGGCAAATTGGAAGTGGTCAAACAGGAGATGGCAAGAGTGAACGTCAACATTCTAGGAATCAGCGAACTAAAATGGACTGGAATGGGTGAATTTAACTCAGATGACCATTATATCTACTACTGCGGGCAGGAATCCCTAAGAAGAAATGGAGTAGCCATCATGGTAAACAAAAGAGTCCAAAATGCAGTGCTTGGATGCAATCTCAAAAATGAAAGAATGATCTCTGTTCGTTTCCACGGCAAACCATTCAATATCACAGTAATCCAAGTCTATGCCCCAACCAGTAATGCTGAAGAAGCTGAAGTGGAACGGTTCTATGAAGACCTATAGGACCTTTTAGAAATAACACCTCAAAAAGATGTCCTTTCCATTATAGGAGACTAGAATGCAAAAGTAGGAAGTCAAGAAACACCTGGAGTAACAGGCAAATTTGGCCTTGGAATACGGAGTGAAGCAGGGCAAAGACTAGTAGAGTTTTGTCAAGAAAATGCACTGGTCATAGCAAACAACCTCTTCCAACAACACAAGAGAAGACTCTACACATGGACATCACCAGATGGTCAACACCAAAATCAGATTGAGTATATTCTTTGCAGCCAAAGATGGAGAAGCTCTATACAGTCAACAAAAACA
>SJYT01076015.1:258721-310698 GCA_006410635.1 Cephalophus harveyi
GAGGATGAGATGGCTGGATGGCATCACCGACTCAGTGGATGTGAGTCTGAGTGAACTCCGGGAGTTGGTGATGGACAGAGAGGCCTGGCGTGCTGCAATTCATGTAGCTGTGAAGAGTCAGACAGGACTGAGCTACTGAACTGAACTGAACTGAACTGAGCATTATGGGAGCCTAGGAGAGGATTATCTGATCCTTGCCTTGTGTGTATGTAGGTTAGTTGCTTAGTCATGCTTTAAAGGCTTCTTAACAGGAGAGCTAAGAGATAAGATGACAAGGGGCAGTGCAGCGGGCAAAGTTGTTCCAGGCACAGGGAGTCTGCACAGACCTGTGGAGAGTGAAAACATGGCTCACTCAGGCACCTGGAAGAGGTTCATTATGGCTGGAACAGACTGAGAAATGGGGATGGAGAAGTACGTAGGTCAGACCTTGAAAGGCTTTATATAAGATTTAAGGGAGCTGAGACTTCAAACCAGTTAAGTGCTCATAGAAAAGGGAGAAAAAAAAGGTAAGGAAATGATTATTCTTTCCATGTTTTCCAAAGTATGAATACAAATACACATTTTATATCTCCTGATTGGAAGGATGTTAAGGATCCCCCAAATTATGTAAAGCAATGGTTTTCTAGTTGATACTAACCTGTATTCTTTATTTAAATAACAACTATGGTAAAGCCGCTAATAGTTATTGTGTGTTTACGATGATACAGGCAGTATTTTAAGAAACCTTATAGATGTGATTTTTTTTCGCAATCAAAATAACTAGATAATTACTAATAATGTCTGAAATTTACAGATAAGGAAGAAGTACAGGGAAGTTAAATGTTTTGCTCAATTTCACACAGATAAGTGGTAAAGATTTTTAAGAAGGGAGGGAGTAAAGCAGTTGCTTTTCCTTACGTCTTATGAAGGTAGGCTGGGCATGGATATTGTACATGCATAATAAGGGCTAGGCTGATAAGCTTGCTTTAGAGAGAGGCAACACACTGTGCATGCCTCTTATACCATGGCTTAGAGAACAAGCCCAGTGAATGGGTAAATTAAGATTTTATCTGTTGAAACCGATGTAATCACAAACACAGCAATTAAATTGCTTTTCTAAGGGAAAATTTAGCAGAATTTTTTAAAGTCAGGGGAGCCATGGAAACTGAAAAATGAAGCTTGAATCCAAACAGATCAGGAACCAGGAAGTCAAGGCAATGTCTGATGCCTCCACTTTCTTCAATTTAGAATAAAGTCACTTTTTATCTTGCCACATTAAAGTGTTTAAAATTATGCACAAGACAACCATTTGAAAATAGTCTATATTATATCTATATAATTTGAACTGAATAACTTCTAAGCCTTTAGTTTTAAATTCATGCATATCATTTATCTTAAAAAAAAAAAAAGTCTTTGATTGTTTGACACCAGCAGATGGCACCCTAACAAAATCATTTGTGTGCCGTAGGTGAACTTTTTAGTCTTATACAGAAATGCTAGGTTCACTGGATCTGGACCTGAGGGTAAGAAAGAGAAAAACCAAAGACAAAACTTGACCTTATTTTGAGAGGAAAACGGCAGAAAGAACATTTTTCTTATCATTCTTTATTTTGTGACTACCTAGCTAGTTTGAATCATTATTGTAGGAAAGCCTCTATGAATTTGCATTAAAAACCTAGTAACATAGGTACTGTGATTACACGGAAAGGAATAAAATGGACTGATATATTTATTTTCCAGTGCCATCCCCCCCAAATTTGAAGAACCAAATATTGTTTTTGATTGTTTCAACTGTCAGAGGTGACACTAGAATTTTGTTTGGCTTTGCAGTTTAAATGAGAAGAATTAAAACAGAAGTCTACACAGAAACGTTTCACCACAATATCTATTTCAACATTAGGCCTATTTAGTTCGAATTGTTCCAGTTAGGTAACTGGTGTCTGAAAGCCCTCTTTGCTGTTCATGTGTTGATTGTTATTTTGAAAGCAAATGCAGGGATATTATGTAAAGATGCCTTTATTGTGATATTATGTAAAGATCACAATAAAAGCATGTATCAGGGATGAGTATCTTCTTGTTTTGAAAGGCGTCAGGCTTACTACTCTTCCCTTCTTCTTCCTCTACTTATCCTTTTGCTTAATTCCAGGCATTTGAGCTAAAAAAATCAACCACATTTATAATTTGCCTATCATTTACTTGTCTCTGAAAAGAGTAATGACATATGCTACTAGCCTTTTTACTAAGCCTTCTCACATGCCTCAGTTTCCCACCGAATAATTCTTTCCTCTATAAAGATATCAGTTTATAATTAACTTTGCAAGATAACAAAGGAAGCAAACTTTGACATTAAAAAATTCACCGGATCTAAGAGCAGTTCCCTCTCTAAGATGAAAACACCAGGTCTGAGGCGACAGCATTCTACAAACAGGATCCATCCACCTTCCTCGTGCACTGCTGCAAAGAAGGAAGGACGTGGAGGGTTGTGTAGGGCTGACTTCCGAGCTGACACAAGAAGATGTGATCAGTTTCTGAAGATCAACAAGGATCTGAAAGAAGAACCGAAGATTCTTCACTGCTTCTCTGCCTCAAGGTCTTGCTCGAGAGAAGGACTGAAACTAAATACTTAATTCCATCCTCTTTAAGACCTTGAATGAGAAGACAGAAAGGCTAGATGGCCCAATTAATTATTTTCGGGATAGGAGTGTGTGGCAAGAAATCAGGATTTGTTTGTTGAGAAGAAGGAATGGTTACCGGAGGCAAAACCCTTCTAAGTGAAAGAAGAAGCTCTCTTCTACCAAAACCTTGGCAAACACTTGAGGCCAGCACTTGGAAGATAAAACACACTTTGAAGAAAATGAAGCTCAGTGAATTAACAACCTTACTTGAGAAGATCATTCAGCTGCAGATGATAATGGTTAACATTTATTGAATGCAAACTATGACTTCAGGATTCTTTTCAGTAAATATTTTAGATTAATTGATGGATTAATTAAATGCTTATGATAATCTATGTTCTTGGTGCCATTGTACTTATATTTTAAAGTCAATGAATCTGCAGCACAAACAGCTTTACCCAAAATCACCCAGGTCATGTGAGTCTACTTTTAATTACTAATACCTACCACCTGTCCAATAACTGTGAATCTTTTGTGAGTACTGAATTTATTCTGGAAGAAGTCTATCACCTACTCCTATCACCACTGTCTAAATAAAGATGGAAAAGACAGGGGTTTTCTACAGCCAAAAGAGAAGGTGCTTCTTCTTAATTTGGGGGCAGTGGAACATTCTGGTTTGATAACAAAGCTCAACACGTCCAGGTGTTTTCACTATTGGGAAGTGTGGTTCAGCTGGCCCTGCCCCAGAGTGCCTGGTCAGCAGAGCAGATCCGCCATCAGCATCTGCCGAAGGGGAAAGTTTCTGCTCCTCAAGAGTGATGTCAAGGTAAGTGTGCTCTGAGAGACGGTGGGAGGCACAGAGAGCAATGTGACAGCAGGTGGAAAACTGAGTTAAGGAAACTGGTGCTTTAAACAAATGCAGGAACGCCATTTTGGAGTCACTGGAAAGGAAGGGTCAGTCAGGAAACATACCAGGACGGTCACAAGTCAGTGAAGTCAGGGCTTCGCCCTCCACACAGAGAGGCTGTTTCCTCGGTATAAGAGTAGGGCTATCAGTCAAGTCTCTTGACAACGCTTCTAGTATTCTAAAGTGAGAATCATGTCTGGGGACTCCTTGGCAAAATATCAAGTTACTGGCGTCACTTGTGAGTCAATTCCTTCACCAAATAACACTTAACGCTTCCAGTCCTGCCAGGTAACTCCTTGATCAATAAAGAGCAATCTTAGGCCTATTTTCTTCACTTTTCTTTCCTTCTTGGGATGCCAAGATGGGGATGGTTTCTGGGTCTTCTTCTTAGCGACTATCTTTCACAACTCACCTCCCATCAGCCCAACTTGTTTCCCACTTTATCCTCAAGTACTCCAATGAGGGAAGCAAATAAAAACCGTGAAAGGCAGAAGTTGGGTAACTACAGTCATTAGCGTCTCTGAAGTTTTTTTTCTCCTTCTGTGTATTATCACCATCAAGGCTAGGCTGATGTTTAGCAAAGAGCACCTGTCAAAACAAAAGAAGAGTTTCACACCTCACAATTTTAAGCCCCAGGTAAGAAACTCAGCCTGGTGGATGGGCAAAAAGGAAGACGGGAAACCTGAAACTCTGAGACTCCAGAGTAGAGTTAAATGAGTTTCCTCTGGGTACCAACAGGCTTTTGTTTAACACGATTAAATCCTCTTTGTTTCATTACAGACATCAATGCGAAAACAAACAGTGTGATCAAGATAAGGGCCTGCAGCAGCATTCTGCTTCTCCTTCTTTTTCTCAGAGAGCTATCACCACCTCTCAGTGGACAGGCTTAAAGGAACTTAACTGGCTCACAGAAAATTGATGAGCTGAGCTGAGCAGGTGTACAAGAAAGCTTTGGGCTGCAGGGTTAGGGGATTGGAAAAGTGTGAAACACTTATGTCCATGACCAGATCGAGTGATAAGAGGACAGGCTTCCTTTGCTATCTAATTAATTGTCTTTCTTTTCAAAACACAGTCTTTGATTTTGAGAAGCATCTGAAAGAGATAAGAGCTAGTCCTAGTGAAATACAACAAGCAACCCCAAAACTCTTATTGAAATTTGAGGCAGCTGATGGGAGGATGAAGAGGGAAGGAGAGAGACTTAAACTGAGTCAGTAACCAGAACAACAAAACTATTGACTAGTCAGGAGACAGCAGTCAATTGCATTCTATCAGGAATACAACAACGTTGAAACCAGTGTGCATTTCCAAGGCAATCCTTTCCATATTATTAAATTGCTTCTCTTATTGTTGTTAGACAACACGAACTCCTCTTCCTAAACAAAACATGGACATTGTCGGCCTAACAGCTACACTGAGCTGACAGAAGCTGGGGTCATCCATATACACATTTTAATTACCTCTTTTTAGTTAGGAACATCATTAGAAGTTTATTACTACCAGCCACTATCTTGTGATCTTAATTGGCTTCCTTCACAGACGACACCGTGAAGCCAATGCAAAAGCTCTGGCAGCCTCCCAGAGATAGTGACCAGATCGGTGACACTTTACACTGATACTGTCTTCAGCTGAATAACAACCGTCAGGTTAAGTTTTAATGCTAGACATGAGGTGGAAGCTTCTTTTAACACCTGTATGCAGAGATGTTCCTGATTCCGTGGTGTTGAAAAACACACAGAGGGAGCAACTTTTCACACGCCTATTCTAGAATTACAAGGAAATTGTCTATAGGATAGGAGAGGGTTTACGCCAAGCAGCCAGTTATTCCCTGTGGCTCTCTTGGATACTGGTACAATGAAAAAAGTTTGCTTACCAAATGGAAAAATCTAGATGCGCTGACTCACAAATTAAATTTGCAACATGGGCCATGGTTATCTGGTTGCTTCCTATTCAGAGAGCGTGCAACCACCCTTAAATTAATGGTTTTCATTAATAACACTGAGTTTGAATCATTAATAATTATTAATTTAGTTTTCAAAGCATTTGCAATCTTGTTTGGGGATAATGGCAAACTTTGAGGCAGGGGGGAAGAAGTCCTATAGTATAGATGGGAAACGGAAAGGTCTTTCTGTGAATAGAATTAGTATGTTCCATTTTGCAAAAGGAAAAGACATAAGTTCTAAAGTTTTAAATACTGAAGTTAACTCTCTGTATGACCAGGCTTATAATATATCTGGGAACAAAGTTACTTGGCTACTTTCTCATTACAGATAACTATATTATTGATTCCTAGCCCTGTGGACAATTCTTCAGATATTGGTAGAAAATGACTTAAGTTACATATATTCTAACTTTAGGTAGTTCTCAAAATTCGGTAAAATTTTGAACTTCACCAAAGATAAAACAATCAGTTTAAACAGCTATGAATATCAATGGATTACTTATTCAGAATAATGATGTTTAGAAAGCTTGTTATTTTTATGGTTAAGATTCAAATAATTTTGGTATTATCGATATACTCCTGACATTCTTTTAAACAAAGTTCTTTTTAATAATTTTATTTGTTTATTGTTTTTGGCTCTGCTGGGTGTTTGCTGCTGCACCTGGACTGCCTCTTGTCTCTGTGAGCAGGTGCTACTCTTGGTTGCAGTGGGTGGGCTTTTCCTTGTGGCAGGGGCTCCAGAGTGTGTGGGCTCAGTAGTTGTAGTTCCCAGACTTAGTTGCCTTGCAGAAGGTGGAATCTTAGTTCCCGGACCAGGGATAAAACCCGTGTCCCCTACATTGGCAGGCAGATTCCTAACCACTGGACCATCAGGGAAATCCCTTAAAAGAGATTCTTGTCATTTATGGTGATCTGCAGATTTAAGGGATGCAGCTATTAATACAAACATGCAGAAAGAGCCTAGTAAATGGGTCGACTCTAAGGAGTAACATTTTCCTTTCAGTGAATTGAACTAGTGTAGACGTTAAAGTCTTGAAAAGAACCATCAGTCCACTTTGTTCTCTCTCTAGAGTTTTAGTTATCAGAGGATTAGTACATCTGCTTTCTTTCTGGACTTTACTCGACAGCAACTCAACATGTAGGCTATTTCCACAGGGCTTTATATTAATATTTTACTTTTTAACTGTTCTCAACCTTTTAATTATAGGTAAATGCTATGAAAATTTTTGAAGCATAAATGACAAAAATAACTTCAGTTTATGGGATTCCTGCAATATGAGGTCATATCATAGTTACCCATATATAATTGCCATGCCATATTTATAGGTTTAAATTTTGAAATGTCTCTTAAGACACAGCATTGATAAATTTCATCTACAAATATAGCTGAATTCTCTGTGAGAAGAATTTTGAAATAAAAAAATTGGATGAAAAATTCGAATCACCATAATTACTGTGAGCCTGCTACATATGGTTTATACTACATACGTAGTATAAAACTATGAAGTGGGGACTTATAAAATAATTCTTTTCCTTCACTACCAATTATAACCTCTTGGTGGCTCCCCTTCTATTACTGGAATGGTCATCTTTTGCTTCCAGAAAAATAAAGGGTTTCCTTCTTATCCTCATTTTTTGTTTATCTGATGGATTTAGTCTTTTAGGGAGACATGAAAATTTGCTTTTCATTTCAACTGCTTTACTGTATTGAAAACAGGTGGTGAAAATACAGCTGTTTAAAACATACTGTGTGCAAAAAGGAAATATTATTTTTAAGAAGAGTTATCATACTCAGGGTGCCAATCACTCTTAGAAGCAGGGTAAAAATTATTTACACTTCAATATTTATATTTTTATTTATGATAAGAAAAAAGTTTTTTTTTTTTTTTTTGTGGAAAGAAGGTGCAGAAAAGGGCACAGTATTAGCTAAATATTGTACCTTAGAACATCAGTCATTTCCTTCTCAATAGAACTGAAAGGGTCTAATTTATAAGTTTTTCCATCTCCCTGTTATGCTGGTTTGTAAGTTCTGACACTGCTACTGGTATGTTAATGAGAAGCTAGCGTTCCATTAAGAGAAAACCATATGCTCTGCTGCCTACTGTGAAAGAGAAAGCATGTAATGTGGCTGTTGCCTTAGTAACACATTAATTCATTTTGTCAGTGTTGGCACAGATCATTTCATTTATAAGAAAACAAGTATAATAGTTTACCACATCTATAATATTTACAGTGTTTCTGTTACAAAACAGTGACAAAATGAGTTTAAAAAATAGAGTTGGTATAATATCATTAAAATACGGAATTTGTGGTAAAATTTTCCCTGTAAAAATGAAAAAAAAATTAAAGATTGGTGTAAAATTTCCTTTCACAATTCTACTTAAAGCATTTTAACACCAAACTGTTTGCTTTTTAGCATATTTGTATTATACTAATAATGTGCGTCTGCTGCAAAAAAATTTAGTCCATGAAAAACACAAGTGCATTAACAGTTTTTAATGAATGCTAAACAAAATATTTCATACAACAGTTTTGTTAAATTACAACCATTATAAACCTAATCGTATGCTAGTGTGTTACTCATAACAAGGCTAAACATTTATCTAGTTTTATCTGTTCTTCCAGATGTTTATTAGTATTCTAGCACTCCTAAAATATTTAAATTAAGCCACTCCATTTTCTCATGTGAATGCATTTTGGGTTTTATTCACAGAAAATCTAGTCACATGTATATCTAAATAAATATAGTACACTGTATATGCTTTATGCACAAGTGATACTTAATGTGAATTGAGATAATCCAAAAGCATGATAAAGGAGACAAGTGATTAGAGGAAAGACAAGTTCCTGTTTATTAAAGTCTGCACCTGCAGCAGGGTATCAGTTCTATCCATCCTTAGGGTATTCCACACCTGTAAACACACATTCTTAACAACAAACAGTTTGCATCTGTGATGTTCACCTACCTTCTTTAACCAATAAAAAGGGACCTGTGTACAATATAGCGAGCAACTATCATTTACTAGTTTATGTAATGATCAAGTTTTATCTCATTTCAAAGGAAGCATTTATACATTTACATAACTCATACAAATGGGTGCAAAGCACTGCAGAGCTGGCCATCTACATAATGAATGGCCAATTATACTTTCAACATTAAGAAATACCTTCCTAAAATATCAGTGTTCAGTTTGTGTTCATCCAAAGCTTCATGAACCATATGTGGGTGTTTCTGTTTTTGTTCTTTCAACTATATTCACACCAATTCTCCAAGCTTGATGGGATTCTTTCTAATTAGAACCCAAGACCCAGGAGGACTTTTGAGAGTCTCCCTTATAGACCTGCAATGTGATTACTCTGGGAAACACTTTAGAAAATAAAATTTATGATTAGCTTTGATGAAAATGACTTTAGCTTTAACTTCATAATAATCTCTGCTTTGATATGAGTGAAATACTTTGAATGGCTACATCATGAGAAGAGAAAATATAACCAAACATCAATGTGATTTTATATGATGGGGAATTAAATATCTCTGAAATGTAATCATATCACATTGACTCACCCAATAAAAGTAACTTAATGAAGTATTTTATCTAATTCATATGTTTTTACTTATTAGTTTGTGGTGCTTGAAAAAATAAAGCTGAAAACTTTTCAAGATCCTTCTTTCAACTCAAGCTATTTCTATCAATAAAACTGGATTGTCAGCAGTTAAATGACACCACATTTATGCTCTAAGTATACTAAATTATGGGTAGCTTTATAATAAGATTCACTGATTAGACTTACTATAAATAATGCTGTCTCTTATACACATCTTATAACCTTCCTGCCAATGCAAGGGACATAAGAGACATGAGATATAATTTGTTATTGTCATAACACAAAATGTGTAATATGATACAGATATTAAACTTTAAATAGTTGAATATAGGAAAAAATTGGTCTGATGCAGTATGGGAATAGAGACAGAAATATGTCAACATAATGATAATGACAAGATTTGGGTTATGTTGTTTTCTGGGAAAATCAAGACCCCTGTTTTGGCTGGTTTATTATCTACTTATATAAATAATATTTCCTAATAAAGTAAGAATTAAAATTAATATATACACTAATATTTTAGTAGATATATATTGTTCCATTAATTAATACACTAATAATTACTGGCTATTAGCTTATAGCTATTCCAGTGATTAGGCTATTTTAAAGAATCTAGTTGAGATATTGTTTTCTACGGTATATGGTATAGGAGGATATATTATAGCACATGTGACCCTCACTTTTATGATGTAACATATAGAAAGGCTTTCCAAAGGTTTTATTTAGAATTATTGGCATGCTAGATAGTTATCTCATATATTTAGTTAAGTTGACTTTAAAAGAACATGTTGTAGATAGAAATTTTTCCAAGTTGATGTAAAGACAATTTAAACATTGACATTTTTTGAGTTTGTCTCCTATTTAACTCTTGGTCAAATTGATAAAGCCAGCTTCATAGCAGTGTAATATGGAAGCATAATCATCTCTGAAGACTGGACTTTTGACTCTTGGGATCTTAAGTTCTGGCCAGTCCAGCAAAATTTTTTCTTTTGCTTGATTGTTTTGTTTTTTCCTCTTTTATATAGGTAAAAGAATCATATGTCTAAAGAAGATTCTTATAGGAAAAATTGTAGCAAAGAAAAATATACAATATCACATTTGAACTATTCTCTAGAAAATAAAATTTAGGAATTTATACATAAAACCACTTATCAAAACTATGTGCCCATAAACTACACCTTATTTTGATAAAATTAAAGAATATTTTCATAAAGAGTACATACTGAAACACTTATGTCAGAACTGGACATTTTCTCTTTATTAGACAAATGCTACTTCAGAACTTTTACCATGATGAACTTTTCTCTTATGTTCAGTTCAGTCGCTCAGTCACATCTGGCTCTTTACGACCCCATGGACTGCAGCACGCCAGGCTTCCCTGTCCATCACCAACTCCTGGAGCTTACTCAAACTCATGTCCATTGAGTCAGTGATATCATGCAACCATCTCCTCCTCTGTTGTCCCCTTCTCCTCCTGCCTTCAATCTTTCCCAGCATCAGGGTCTTTTCAAATGAGTCAGTTTTTCGCATCAGGTGGCCAGTGTACTGGAGTTTCAGCTTCATTATCAGTCCTTGCAATGAATATTCAGGACCCTTATGTTAATAAAGGGCAATATAAATTTTTTTATAAATCCCAGGCTAAGTCCTCTGAAGGCTACTTTATTGGTCATACTTACAAACCTTTGGTTATATCATTCATTCTGATTTTTTTTCTTTTCTGCAAATATGATGCCACCCAAAGCAATATGTAGTTATTTTAGATTTGGTGTATGAAGAATGCTAGGCCCATGGCCTCACTAAAGAGTTAATCATAAAGACTTGAAAAGTGGATTCTCTGATTTGTGAAAGATTAATATTCATAAAGTAAATAACCTTTTCTTCATTTTCTTTTTGCTTGAAAAACAGATTTCCAGTTCTTTTGCTCAGTTCACTCATGCTCCAAGAGGGTGGGAATTTCGTCTTCATCTCTGTATTCTTCATAGCACTAAGTCACTGCTCACTAAACGTTTGACAACATGAACTGAAACCCTGTGATAGGTGAGTTTGTCTTTACTTAAAAGAGATGATGTTGCACCTTGTAGTAAAATATTTACTAAATTTAGAGAAATAATTAACTTCATAAGCTCAGTTCAGTTCATTCACTCAGTCCTGTCTGACTCTTTGCAACTACAAGAATCGCAGCACGCCAGGCCTCCCTGTCCATCACCAACTCCCGGAGTTCACTCAGACTCGAGTCCATCGAGTCAGTGATGCCATCCAGCCATCTCATCCTCTGTTGTCCCCTTCTCCTCCTGCCCCCATTCCCTACCAGCATCAGGGTCTTTTCCAGTGAGTCAACTCTTCGCATGTGTGGCCAAAGTATTGGAGTTTCAGCTTCAGCATCAGTCCTTCCAATGAACACACAGGACTGATCTCCTTTAGGATGAACTGGCTGGATCTCCTTGCAGTCCAAGGGACTCTCAAGAGTCTTCTCCAACACCACAGTTCAAAAGCATCAATTCTTGGGTGCTCAGCTTTCTTCACAGTCCAACTCTCACATCCATACATGACCACTGGAAAAACCATAGCCTTGACTAGACGGACCTTTGTTGGCAAAGTAATGTCTCTGCTTTTGAATATGCTGTGTAGGTTGGTCATAACTTTCCTTCCATGGAGGAAGCATCTTTTAATTTCATGGCTGCAATCACCATCTGCAGTGATTTTGGAGCCCCCCCCAAATAAAGTCTGACACTGTTTCCCCTGTTTCCCCATCTATTTCCCATGAAGTGATGGGACCAGATGCCATGATCTTCGTTTTCTGAATGTTGAGCTTTAAGCCAACTTTTTCACTCTCCTCTTTCACTTTCATTAAGACGCTTTTGAGTTCCTCTTCACTTTCTGCCATAAGGGTGGTGTCATCTGCATATCTGAGGTTATTGATATTTCTCCCGGCAATCTTGATTCCAGCTTGTGCTTCTTCCAGCCCAGTGTTTCTCATGATGTACTCTGCATAGAAGTTAAGTAAGCAGGGTGACAATATATAGCCTTGATGTACTCCTTTTCCTATTTGGAACCAGTCTGTTGTTCCAGGTCTAGTTCTAACTGTTGCCTCCTAACCTGCATATAGGTTTCTCAAGAGGCAGGTCAGGTCATCTTGTATTCCCACATCTTGAAGAATTTTCCACAGTTTATTGTGATCCACACAGTGAAAGGTTTTGTACATAGAAAACCCCAAAGATAGTATCAGAAAATTACTAGAACTAATCAGTGAATTTCACAAACTTGCAGGATACAAGATCAATGCACAGAAATCACTTGCATTTCCATACACTGCTGCTGCTAAGTCGCTTCAGTCGTGTCTGACTCTGTGTGACCCCATAGATGGCAGCCCACCAGGCTTCCCCGTCCCTGGGATTCTCCAGGCAAGAACACTGGAGTGGGTTGCCATTTCCTTCTCCAATGCATGAAAGTGAAAGGTGAAAGTGAAGTTGCTCAGTCGTGTCCGACTCCAGCAACCCCATGGACTTCAGCCCACCAGGCTCCTCCATCCATGGCACTTTCTAGGCAAAAGTACTAGAGTAGGGTGCCATTGCCTTCTCCATTCCATACATTAATAATGAAAAATCAGAAAGAGAAATTAAGGAATCAATCTCATTCACTACTGTACCAAAAAGAATAAAATACCTAGGAATAAACTTACTTAAGGAGATAAAAGAACTGTACACAGAAAATTATAAGGTGCTAATGAAATAAACCTAAAGATGACATAAACAGATGAAGAGATATTCCATGTTCCTGGGTAGGAAAAATCAATATTGTGAAAATTGCTATACTACTAAGTGCAATCTACAGATTCAATGTTTTCCTTATCAAATTACCAATGGCATTTTTCACAGAACTAGACCAAAAATCTTCACAATTCATATGGAAACAGAAAAGACTCCGAATAGCCAAAGCAGTCTTGAGAAAGAAGAATATAGTTGGAAGAATCAACCTTCCTGACTTCAGATTATCCTACAAAGCTACACTCATCAAGACAGTATGGTACTGGCACAAAAACAGAAATATAGATCAATGGAACAAGATAGCCCAAAAATAAACCCATGCACCTATGGGTACTTTATTTTTGACAAAGGAGGCAAGACTATACAGTGGGGCAAAGACAGCCTCTTCAGTAAATGGTGCTGGGAAAACTGGACAGCTACATGTATGAGAATAAAATTAGAACACTTCCTAACACTATACACAAAGATAAACCCAAAATAGGTTAAAGAACTAAATGTAAGACCAGAAACTATAAAACCCTTAGAGAAAAACATAGCCAGAACGCTCAATGACATAAATCAAAGCAAGATCCTCTATGATCCACCTCCTACAGTAATGGAAATAAAGACAAAAGTAAACAAGTGGGACCTGATTGAACTTAAAAACTTTTGCACAGCAAAGGAAACTATAAGCAAGGTGAAAAGACAACCCTCAGGATGGGAGAAAATAATAGCAAATGAAACAACTGACAAGGGTTAATTTCCAAGATATACAAGCAACTCATACAATTCAATACCAGAAAAAACAACCCAATCAAAAAGTGGGAAAAGACCTAAACAGAGAAGACCTTCTCCAGAGAAGACATACAGATGGCTAACAAACACAGGAAAAGATGCTCAACATCTCTCATTATTAGAGAAATGCAAGTCAAAACTACAATGAGATATCACCTCACATTGATTAGAATGGACTTCATCAAAAATCTACAAACAATAGATGGTGTGGAGAAAAGGGAACACTCTTACACTGTGGGTGGGAATGTAAATTGAAACAGCCACTATGGAAGACGTTATGGAAATTCCTTAAAAAACTAGGAATAAAACCTCCATATGACCCAGCAATCCCTCTCTTAGGCCTATACCCTGCTGCTGCTGCTGCTTAGTCGCTTTAGTCATGTCCGTCTCTGTGCAACCCTATGGACTGTA
This sequence comes from Cephalophus harveyi, assembly GCA_006410635.1. Lineage (NCBI taxonomy): Eukaryota > Metazoa > Chordata > Mammalia > Artiodactyla > Bovidae > Cephalophus > Cephalophus harveyi. Next base: position 272,717 of record SJYT01076015.1, read on the forward strand.
ACCCTCCAGGCTCCTCTGTCCATAGGATTCTCCAGGCAAGAATACTGGAGTGGGTTGCCATTTCCTTCTCTGGCTGTACCCTGAGGAAACCAAAATTGAAAGAGACACATGTATCCCATTTTTCATTGCAGCACTATTTACAATAGCCGGAACATGTCAGCAACCTAGATGTCCATCGACAGTTGAATGGATAAAAAAGTTGTCGAACATATACACAGCAGAATATTATTCAACAATAAAATGGAATGCATTTGAGTCAGTTCTAATGAGGTGGATGAACCTAAAGCATATTATACAGAGTGAAGTAAGTGAGAAAGAGAAAGATAAAAATTGTATCAGTTCGGTTCAGTCACTCAGTCGTGTCCGACTCTTTGTGACCCCATGAATTGCAGCATGCCAGGCCTCCCTGTCCATCACCAACTCGAGTTCATGCATACTTATGTCCATCGAGTCAGTGATCCCATCCAGCCATCTCATCTCTGTCGTCCCCTTCTTCTCCTGCCCCCAATCCCTCCCAGCATCAGAGTCTTTTCCAATGAGTCAACTCTTTGCATGAGGTGGCCAAAGTACTGGAGTTTCAGCTTTAGCATCATTCCTTCCAAAGAACACCCAGGGCTGATCTCCTTCAGAATGGACTGGTTGGATCTCCCTGCAGTCCAAGGGACTCTCAAGAGTCTTCTCCAACACCACAGTTCAAAAGCATCAATTCTTCGGCGCTCAGCCTTCTTCACAGTCCAACCCTCACATCCATACATGACCACAGGAAAAACCATAGCCTTGACTAGACGGACCTTAGTCGGCAAAGTAATGTCTCTACTTTTCAATATGCTATCTAGGTTGGTCATAACTTTTCTTCCAAGGAGTAAGCGTCTTTTAATTTCATGGCTGCAATGCTGCATATATACTAAATCTAGAAAAATGGTACTAAAGAATTTATTTGCAGGGCAGCAACGGAGAAACAGACATAAAGAATAGACTTATGGACATGGGGAGAGGGGAAGAGAGGATGAGATATATGGAGAGAGTAACATGGAAACTTACATTACCATATGGAAAATAGGTAGCCAATGGGAATTTGCTGTATATCTCAGGAAGGTCAAACAGGGGCTCTGTATCAACCTAGAAGTGTGGGAAGGGGAGGGATATGGGAGGAAGTTTCATACCTATGGCTGATTCATGTTGAGGTTTGGCAGAAAACAACAAAATTCTGTAAAGCAATTATCATTCAATTAAAAAATAAATAACTTTTTAAAAAGCCCATGGTAAAATTCCATGTATTCCAAAAAATTTTGTATCAAATATTAATGTTTTTCCTAATTATTTTGTACATAAATAAGAATGTGGATTTACTGGATTTAAGGTTTGATTCAGTCAATAAATATACTTTTTGGTGACTGCTTAAAAATAGAACAGGGTATTGTGAAAAGAAACAAGTACATTATAACACTTTTGAGTCAGTCTCATTTTAAATAGCTTCCCGTTGTGATAAAGTCACTTTATGATAACTACAGTATGACCTAGGCCTGTCATAATTTCTCAGGGTATCTTCATTTCTAAAAGAGTTTAGTGGTTGTTGTTAGTCATGTGATCAAAGGAAAATTTCATTGCTTTCCCACAAATTTTACTGATAATAGATTCTCCAAGGATATCATTAAGTAGAACTATTCTTTCATTAACCCTGGAACTAATTCTAATCTGTTTCTAGCTCATTATTTTCTCTTGACCTTATTTTCATTATAGACTTGTATTAAAGGAACACACCCTTATTTCATTTGTTCGGATATGTTAAAATATCTTGTTAATAATATACATTGTCTAATATAATCTCTATAAATTATAATTATTATATATAGACATATTAAATTAACTCAATATACTACTACTACTACTAAGTCACTTCAGTCGTGTCCGACTCTGTGCGATCCCATAGACGGCAGCTCACCAGGCTCCTTCGTCCCTGGGATTCTCCAGGCAAGAACACTGGAGTGGGTTGCCATTTCCTCCTCCAATGCAGGAAAGTGAAAAGTGAAAGTGAAATCACTGAGTCGTGTCCAACTCTCAGCGACCCCATGGACTGCAGCCCACCAGGCTCCTCCATCCATGGGATTTTCCAGGCAAGAGTACCACAGGGTCGCAAAGGGTCAAACCCGACTGAGCACAGCACAGCACGTAGATCAATACAGAGAGATGAGCGAAAAGGAAGCGTATTAAGTACTTGCTGCTGCTGCTGCTAAGTCACTTCAGTCGTGTCCGACTCTGTGCGATCTCATAAACGGCAGCTCACCAGGCTCCTTCGTCCCTGGGATTCTCCAGGCAAGAACACTGGAGTGGGTTGCCATTTCCTCCTCCAATGCAGGAAAGTGAAAAGTGAAAGTGAAATCACTGAGTCGTGTCCAACTCTCAGCGACCCCATGGACTGCAGCCCACCAGGCTCCTCCATCCATGGGATTTTCCAGGCAAGAGTACTGGAGTGGGGTGCCATTGCCTTCTCCGAACTCAATATAAACAGACTTAAATTTTATATACATTTAAACATAATATATATGTACAAAATTATATGTATGTGCATATCATACTATTTTCTCAATAAATCATTTTAATAAACTCCCTCCTGAAAATGGTAGATCACACATATTTGAAGTTTTTCTCCAGAAACCTCACTCAAATGATAGAAAAAAAATAAGAATATTATCAACAAAATAAAACAAAAGGAAACAAGAGTGGATAGAAGAATTCAATACTTTAGAAAAGGGAAAGAGTTTAGGTGAATAGCAACTAACATAACAGAGCAGAGCAAAGTGCAGAGTAAGTGACTGACAAGAGGATTCAAAGGAAAAATCAGGTAATTCACCTTGAAGAAATCCCTAGAAACTTTACAGAAAATGCCAAGAGTATGGAAGGGCATGATACAAAGGCTGAAAACAGAATAGGTGAAATCTCACTATCCAGAATATGTTCCTATATTTAAATCTTCTACCTCACAAAAGAATAAAGAACAATTTATTTATTGCTGACTCATGAGAAATTTACCATATTCAGATACACCAGCCATATGGTCATGAAAGAACGAATACACAGACTGAGAAAAAAGTCATTAAGTGAAAGCTTGTATGTCAAATTATGTGAAACCTCAGCTCTGCTCTTTCTCCCTGATCCCATAACACTCTTTGCCAAACATATATCCCGTTTTCCTTCCTGCTCCAGCAGAGGTATTGCATGATTATCTTCTGAAGAAGTAGAATGGCCTCAAAGAACAGTCATCTCTCAAGAGTTCTACAGTTTTTGGTCTTACATTTAGGCCTTTAATCCATTTTGAGTCTATCTTTGTGTACGGTGTTAAGAAGTGTTCTAATGTCATTCTGTTGTATGAAGCTGTTCAATTTTTCCAGCACCATTTACTGAAGAGACTATCATTGCCCCATTGTATATTCTTGCCTCTTTTGTCAGAAATAATGTGTCCATAGATGTGTGGGTTTATTTCTGGGCTTTCTATTTTGTTCCATTGGTTTATCTTTCTGTTTTTGTGCTAGTACCATACTGTCTTGATGACTGTAGCTTTGTAGTATAGTCTGAGGGCAGGAAGGTTGATTCCTCCAGTTTCATTCTTATGAAGAAGTAGAATGGCCTCAAAGAACAGTCATCTCTCAAGAGTTCTACAGTTTTTGGTCTTACATTTAGGCCTTTAATCCATTTTGAGTCTATCTTTGTGTACGGTGTTAAGAAGTGTTCTAATGTCATTCTGTTGTATGAAGCTGTTCAATTTTTCCAGCACCATTTACTGAAGAGACTATCATTGCCCCATTGTATATTCTTGCCTCTTTTGTCAGAAATAATGTGTCCATAGATGTGTGGGTTTATTTCTGGGCTTTCTATTTTGTTCCATTGGTTTATCTTTCTGTTTTTGTGCTAGTACCATACTGTCTTGATGACTGTAGCTTTGTAGTATAGTCTGAGGGCAGGAAGGTTGATTCCTCCAGTTTCATTCTTCTTTCTCAAGGTTGTTTTGTTTCTTGGGGGGTCTTTTGTGTTTTCCATATGAATTGTGAAATTTTTGTTCTAGTTCTGTGAAAAATGTCTTTGGTAATTTGATAGGGATTGCATTGAATCTGTCAATTGCTTTAGATAGTACAGTTATTTTCACAATATTGTTTCTTCTTACCAAGGAAAGTAGAATATCTCTCCATCTATTTATGTTATCTATGATTTCTTTCATCAGTGTATTATAGTTTTCTGTAATCAGCTCTTTTGTCTTCTTCAGTTCAGTTCAGTTCAGTCATTCAGTTGTGTCTGACTCTTTGTGACCCCATGAATTGCAGCACGCCAGGCCTCCCTGTCCATCACCAACTCCCGGAGTTCACTCAGACTCATGTCCATCGAGTCAGTGATGCCATCCAGCCATCTCATCCTCTGTCATCCCCTTCTCCTCCTGCCCCCAATCCCTCCCAGCATCTTCTTAGGTAGGTTTATTCCTAGGTATTTTATTCTTTTGTTGCAATGGTGAATGGGATTGATTCCTTAATTTTTCTTTCTGATTTTTCATTATTAGTGTATAGGAATGCAAGTGATTTCTGTGTATTGACTTTGTATCCTGCAACTTGGCTAAATTCACTGATTAGCTCTAGTAATTTTCTGATAGTATCTTTAGGGTTTTTCTGTGTATAGTATCATGTTGTCTGCAAACAGTGAGAGTTTTACTTCTTTTTGAATCTAGATTCCTTTTATTTATTTTTCTTCTCTGATTGCCATGGATAGGAAACTTCCAAAACCATGTTGAATAACAGTGGTGAGAGTGAGCACCCTTGTCTTGTTCCTGATCTTAGAGGAAATGCTTTCAGTTTTTCACCATTGAGAATAATGTTTTCTGTGTGTTTATCTCATGTGGCCTTTGTTATATTGAGGTAGGTTCCTTCTATGCCCATAATTGAAAGAGTTTTTATTATGAAAGTGTGCTGAATTTTGTCAAAAGCTTTTTTGCATCTATTGAGTTTATCACATAGTTTTCATCTTTCACTTCATTAATATGGTGTATCATATTGATTGATTTGTGTATATAGAAGATTCCTTGCATCCCTGGGAAATGAATGGATAAAGAAGCTGTAGTACATATATACAATGGAATACTACTCAGCCATTAAAAAGGAACATATTTGAGTCAGTTCTAATTAATGAAACTAGAGCCCATTATATAAGGTGAATTTAGTCAGAAAAACAAATATCATATATTAATGCATATATATAGAATCTAGAAAGATGTTACTGATGAACATTTTTACAGGGCAAAAATGGAAATGCATACATAGAGAACAGACTTGTAGACATGGGGGTGGGGGAAGGAGAAGGTGAGATGAATGGAGAGTAGCATGATAATAGGTGCTGCTGCTGCTGCTGCTAAGTCAGTCGCTTCAGTCGTGTCCGACTCTGTGCGATCTCGCAGATGGCAGCCCACCAGGCTCTCCTGTCCCTGGGATTCTCCAGGCAAGAACACTGGAAAGGGTTGCCATTTCCTCCTCCAATGCATGAAAATGAAAAGTGAAAGTGAAGTCGTTCAGTCGTGTCCGACTCTTTGCGACCCCATGGACTGCAGCCTACCAGGTTCCTCTGTCCGTAGGATTTTCCTATCATATGCAAAATAGATAGCCAGGGGAAATTTGCTGTATAACTCAGGGAACTCAAACTGGTGCTCTCTGTCAACCGAGAGGGGTGGGATAGGGTAGTCATTGGGAGGGGAGTTCAAGAGAGAGGGGACATATGTATATCTATGGCTGATTCATGTAGATGATTGGTAGAAACCAAAACAACATGGTAAAGCAATTATCCTTCAATTAAAAATAAAATGTTTTTAAACATCTAAAAGAAAAGAATAGTCATCCCATAATCCACAAGAGATTCACTGAAAAAGTACATGATTATCCTGTAAAAAATGCCAGAACTTGTCTAGCACTACTATGTATCCAGTGCTAAGCTGCTTTCAGTAGTGTCCAATTCTTTGTGACCCTATGGACTCTGTAGCCCTCCAGGCTCCTCTCTCCATGGATTCTCCAGGAAAGAATACTTGAGTGGGTTGCCATGCCCTCCAACAAGTGATCTTCTGACTCAGGGATTGAGCACACATCTCCTATGTCTCCTGCATTAGCAGGCAGGTTCTTTACCACTAATGCCACCTGGAATGTATCCAGAGGTCTCTTAGGCTGTCTTCATTTCTTTTCATTCTTTTTTCTGTATTGTGTCCTGAGTGATTTCCACCATTCTGTCCTCCAGGTATTTACCCATTCTTCTGCCTCAGTTATTTTGTCATTGATTCCTTCTAGTGTATTAGTCATCTCTCTTCTTTAGTTCTAGGTCTTTGGTAAACATTTTTTGCATTTTCTCAATCTTTGCCTCTATTCTTTTCCAGAGATCTTGAATAATCTTCATTATCATTATTCTGAATTCAGTTTCTCGGAGGTTTCCTATTTCCACTTCATTTAGCTGTTTTTCTGGGATTTTACCTTGCCTCTTCATCTGGAACATAACTTTCTGCTTTTTCATCATGATTAACTTTCTGTACTATGGCTTTTGTTTTAGCTGCTGTGAGACTGTGCTTCTTGCTTCTTCTGTCTGTTCTCTGGTGGATAAGGTGAAGAGGCTTGTGTAAGCTTCTTGATTGGAGGGACTGGTGATGAGAAAAAAAACTGGGTCTTGCTCTGGGGGGAATGGTCTTGCTCAGTAAAGCTTTAATCCAATTATCTGCTGTTGGGTAGGGTTGCACTCCCTCCCTGGTAGTTGTTTGGCCTGAGGTGATCCAGGCCTGGGGTCTACAGGCTCTATGGTAGGGTTAATAGTGAACTTCAAGAGGGTTTACACCAAGGGGGACCTTCCAGTGCCCCCATCCCTGTGGTGAACCCTTGCCAACTCACACCTCCACAGGAGGCCCTCCACCGCTAGCAGGTAGTTTTGGTTCAGTCTCCTGTGGAGACACTACTCCTCTCCTCTGGGTCTTGGTGAGTGCAAAATTTTGTTTTTGCCCTCCAAGACTGCAGTCTCTGTTTCCCTCAGTTCTTTGGAAGGCCTGTAATCAAATCCCACTGGCCCTCAAGGCCAGATTTCCTGGGGATTCCCAGGCCCTTTGTTAGATCCTCAGGTTGGGAAGCCTGATGTGGGGTTCAGAACTTTCACAATAGCATCTGAACTTTGATATTATTGTTCTCCAGCCTGTGAGTCAACCACCCAGAGTATGAGATTTGATTTTATTGTGACTACACCCCTCCTACCATCTTGTTGAGGCTTCTTCTCTGTCTTTGGATGTAGGGTATCTTTTTTTGATGGGTTACAGCATCCTCTTGTTGATGGTTTTTCAACAGCTAGTTTCAATTTTGGTGCTGTCACAGGAAGAGATGAGCACATGTCCTTCTACTCTGTCATCTTACAGTAGGAGCTTCTGGATGGAGGAAAATCCTTACTGGGAAGGTGGAACACTCAGGGAATGTGCACTTTTCTTTTGTGCTGCTTTAAACCTACTAAAGGTTTCCCTGGTGGCTCAGCTGGTAAAGAATCTGACTGCAATATGGGAGACCTGGGTTCGATCCCTGGGTTGGGAAGATCCCTGGTGAAGGGAATGACAACCCACTCCACTATTCTGGCCTGGAGAGTATGAATGGGCTGTGAAGTGAAAAGTAAAAGTCACTCAGTCCTGTCTGACTCTTTGTGACTCCATAGACTATACAGTCCATGGAATTCTCCAGGCCAGAATACTGGAGTGGGTAGCCTTTCCCTTCTCCAGGGGATCTTCCTAACCCAGGGATTGAACCCAGGTCTTCCTCATTGCAGGCAGATTCTTTACTAGCTGAGCCACAAGGGAAGACCAAGAATACTGGAGTGGGTAGCCTATCCCTTCTCTAGGGGATCTTTCCAACCCAGACTCCAGGCCAGAATACTGGAGTGGGTAGCCTTTCCCTTCTCCAGGGGATCTTCCTAACCCAGGGATTGAACCCAGGTCTTCCTCATTGCAGGCAGATTCTTTACTAGCTGAGCCACAAGGGAAGACCAAGAATACTGGAGTGGGTAGCCTATCCCTTCTCTAGGGGATCTTTCCAACCCAGGAATCGAACCGGGGTCTCATGCATCGCAGGCAGATTCTTTACCAACTGAGCTATCAGGGAAGTTAATGTAAAATATTGGGGCTTCCCTGGGAGCTCAGCTGGTAAAGAATCTGACTGAAATATGGAAGACCTGGGTTCGATCCCTGGGTTGGGAAGATCCCCTGGAGAAGGGAATGGCTACCCGCTCCAGTATTCTGGTCTGGAGAAGTCCATGGACTGTGTAGTCCATGGGGTCACAAAGAATTGGACACAACTGAGTGACTTTCACTTTCAAACCTACTAAGCTATATATCTGCCAAGATGTATGGGGACAGGAAGGAATGAGGGTCGTAGGCTACTTGCATTACCTATACTTATGATATTTTATGCACCTGTATGTAATCTTTAGGAATTTGGCCTATTAGCATGATAACCTTCTAATTACTGTTTGAGCATAGCCTGCTATTTGATAATTTTAATTGTTGAGGTTCATGATCTGAAAGGTATATGACTATTCAGGATCCTATGGATTGCCTTTTCTATTGCTGTCACTGCCTATTTCTCTATCTCCACAAAAGGTCCTGATCCTCAAAGTTATAGGGGAAAATAAACGTGGTACCCCTGTGGCTCAGAAAAGGAGGTTTATTGAAATCCTATTTTGGCTCTACATTCTTAGACACTGATAATGGGGGAGGCACCTAATCTTGACGATACTAATTTAAAGTCTCTAGAAAAGCAATTTATAAACACAGTAGAAAAGACCACTTTCACCACAAAGTATATCTACTTTAGAGTAAAAAGGAGGGGCAGGAGGAAAAAGAAAGAAACGTGGATAGTGGAGGAGAAAATAAACCACTGAAACTGAAGTGATAATTGAAATCCAAAATATATTAATATAGTTTATATAACAAAAATGGAAGGATGCTTATTGGCCTTTACATCTCTACAATATGACAACAGGTTGTGAATTAACTTTAATGTCTGCTAAAATACAGGAGACAGGGCTTAAGACCATCCCCATGGAAAAGAAATGCAAAAAAGCAAAAAGGCCTGAGGTGGCCTTACAAGTAGCTGTGAAAAGAAGAAAAGTGAAAAGCACAGGAGAAAAGGAAAGATATATAAGCATCTGAATGCAGAGTTCCAAAGAATAGCAAGAAGAGATAAGAAAGACTTCCTCAGCAATCGATGCAAAGAAATAGAGGAAAAGAACAGAATGGGAAAGACTAGAGATCTCTTCAAGAAAATTAGAGATACCAAGGGAATATTTCATGCAAAGATGGGCTCGATAAAGGACAGAAATGGTATGGACCTAACAGAAGCAGAAGATATTAAGAAGAGGTGGCAAGAATACACAGAACTGTACAAAAAAGATCTTCATGACCCAGATAATCATGATGGTGTGATCACTCACCTAGAGCCAGACATCCTGGAATGTGAAGTCAAGTGGGCCTTAGAAAGCATCACTACGAACAAAGCTAGTGGAGGTGATGGAATTCCAGTTGAGCTGTTTCAAATCCTGAAAGATGATGCTGTGAAAGTGCTGCACTCAATCTGCCAGCAAATTTGGAAAACTCAGCAGTGGCCACAGGACTGGAAAAGGTCAGTTTTCATTCCAATTCCAAAGAAAGGCAATGCCAAAGAATGCTCCAACTACCGCACAATTGCACTCATCTCACATGCTAGTAAAGTAATGCTCAAAATCCTCCAAGCCAGGCTTCAGCAATANAAACTACCCCACAATTGCACTCATCTCACACGCTAGTAAAGTAATGCTCAAAATTCTCTAAGCCGCGCTTCAACTATACATGAACCATGAACTACCAGATGTTCAAGCTGGATTTAGAAAAGGCAGAGGAACCAGAAATCAAATTGCCAACATCTGCTGGATCATCAAAAAAGCAAGAGAATTCCAGAAAAACATCTATATCTGCTTTATTGATTACATCAAAGCCTTGACTGCGTGGATCACAATAAACTGTGAAAAATTCTTCAAGAGATGGGGATACCAGACCACCTGACCTGCCTCTTAAGAAATCTGCATGCAGGTCAGGAAGCAACAGTTATAACTGGACATAGAACAACAGACTGGTTCCAAATTGGAAACGGAGTACATCAAGGCTGTATATGGTCATCCTGCTAATTTAACTTCTATGCAGAGTACATCATGAGAAACTCTGGGCTGGAGGAAGCACAAGCTGGAATCAAGATTACTGGGAGAAATATCAGTAACCTCAGATATGCAGATGACACCATCCTTATGGAAGAAAGTGAAGAGGAACTTAAAAAGCCTCTTGATGACAGTGAAAGAGGAGAGTGAAAAAGTTGGCTTAAAGCTCAACATTCAGAAAACTAAGATCATATGATGAAAGTGAAAGTGGAGAGTGAAAAAGTTGGCTTAAAGCTCAACATTCAGAAAACGAAGATCATGGCATCTGGTCCCATCACTTCATGGGAAATAGATGGGGAAACAGTGGAAACAGTGTCAGACTTTATTTTTTGGGTCTCCAAAGTCACTGCAGATGGTGACTGCAGCCATGAAATTAAAAGACACTTACTCCTTGGAAGAAAAGTCATAACCAACCTAGATAGCATGTTGAAAAGCAGAGACATTACTTTGCCAACAAAGGTCCATTTAGTCAAGGCTATGGTTTTTCCTGTGGTCATGTATGGATGTGAGGGTTGGACTATGAAGAAAGCTGAGCGCCAAAGAATTGATGCCTTTGAACTATGGTGTTGGAGAAGACTCTTGAGAGTCCCTTGGACTGCAAGGAGATCCAGCCAGTCCATTCTGAAGGAGATCAGCCCTGGGATTTCTTTTGAAGGAATGATGCTAAAGCTGAAACTCCAATACTCTAGCCACCTCATGTGAAGAGTTGACTCACTGGAAAAGACTCTGATGCTGGGAGGGATTGGGGGCAGGAGGAGAAGGGGACGACCGAGGATGAGATGGCTGGATGGCATCACTGACTCGATGGTCGTGAGTCTGAGTGAACTCCGGGAGATGGTGATGGACAGGGAGGCCTGGTGTGCTGCGATTCATGGGGTCACAATGAGCCGGACATGAGTGAGTGACTGAACTGAACTGAAAATATACCAACTGGTAAATATCTTGGTCTTAATTAAAATTGTGACTAAACTAATTTTATCTGGGGGTCTCAGTTTACAGAGGGTACCCCTTATACCCTTAGGGGAATTACCAAATATAAAATAGAGAACAAATAGGTTTGCCTTATGTTAACCATAAGAATTATTATTTTGTCTAACTTTTCAATGATCATAGCATCCATTGTGCCAAAATATCACATAGTGCACATGAATACTCTGGCCCAATAAATAATGAATTAAAATTAAATAGTGTCTTTACCATTTTAAAATTGGTTTGGTAAAAGGGGACCCCATGAATATACCCTCTCTGCTTCACTTAGAATAACGAATGTGACACAATGTAATCAAACCAAGGCACATGAGGACTGAACTGATACAAAACTTGTAGAGAAAGTGTGATTATCCTCATTGCATCTCCATCTGATAGCTCAATTTATTCTACACTTTAACCTACAAAGATAGAGTACCATCTCCTAGTGGATTATCACAATTTTAATGAAGTGTGTCCTGTTGAGGCCTCCTTACCCAATGGTTTTGAGATTTGAAATTACTGATTCCATTTAATCAGCCTTTAGTAATTGCTTTGCTATTATGGAATTGGCGAATATGCTCTGCTCAGTGTCTGTTTCAGCAGTCTTTCAGTCATAATTTGACTTAGCTTTTTTACCAGCTTTACTGAGATTATTTATTGACATGATTTGATACAAGTTTCTGTTGCAAAATTCTTTAACTTCTGGAGGTTCCTAAATATACCTTCGCACACAAGTATTAACTGAATGTAAATTTCTCCAAGATCACAGATATGACACTGCATTGATAAGTTCCTCCTCTGAGAAGTTTCATTTCAAGGCTCACACAGAACATAAAAATACAACGGCACTCACACACACAAAAAGTTGTATCCTTGACTCACACATGCTGTGAACCTCTGCCATCTCTGTTAAGCTTCTGAAAATCATTTGGTCAGCTGAGGCCCTCTTCATCTCTGACACTGTCCAGAAATTTCTATGACCCTCTTAGCACCCACAACATCTTTTAGGTTTTTCTGGGTTCTAGAGGCAGTATATTCTACCATTATGTTTTCTAGAAGCCATCTATTCTGTTATTTGTAAATGAACCCACCTTGAATGAGACCCTCCAACAAAAGGTTCTAGCATCGGTCCAAATTGAAATACAACAGGTACTCCTGATAGTGCTTGAAGGAGTCCCAGATACCCCTTCATTTTAGAGGTACAACCTCTCATGGCTTCTCTAGTCTCTGGACTTTCCATAATGGTCATGATTAGCAAATGGTCTCTGATGCAAGAAACTGTCCACCTTTGTTTCATATTACATGCTGTGCTATTAGGGAGGCCGTTGCTGTCCATAAAGTGGGTTCTCTTGGAAATGGAAGCTTTCGTAGACCCTAGGCCTATAACTGTCTGTATCTAGTTGCCTCTTATGCCTTGGGTCAGGGAAACAGCACACTGTGATCTCAGCATGGCTATCAAGACCTCCTTGCTACATAATGGAGCCAAACCTGGGTTTCTACCTGCAGGAGAGGATGGTTTCCCCTATGTTCAGTCCTCTGCCAAATACTGTAGTACTGGAGGACTCCTTGGCTAACTCCATGACTCCTTGGGATTCACTGAGTGAGTCGCAAGGGGAACTTATGGATAGTATAGCACCATCACACGTGATGGAGCTCAGTAGAGAGTTGCTGCTTTTTATTCCTAAGATATCTCTGAAAAAGGATGGGACTCAGGGTTCAGCACAATTGGCCAAATTTCAGGCACTCATCTTAGCACTGAATGTTCTGGACAACAACAGGCCCCATATGCACAGTTTTACACCTGTGGGTCATTTCAAATAGTCTGGCTGTTTCCTGTAGCCAAAGGTAGCAAAATAAATCCTTATGTAAGGCTGTCTGTTTTAGGGCAAAGACACTGGGAATCTCTTGCCTCTCAGACACCCCAAAGATAAATCAAGTCCACACATACCTCTGCATATCATAAAGCCATAATACAAGGACACAGTAAGACACTACTTATTGTCTTTGGAGCTCCAGACATTACTGATCATGACAAAACCACTCATTTCATTGCTCAGAAAACACAACGTAGAGCTCAAACACAGAGTTCAATAGAACTTTCTCCTCCTTTATAGGCTTCAGGTTATAGGCTTCATACAGCATCATAATGGCTTACACAAGTTCAGATTTAATCATGAAACTAGGCCTATCTAGTCATCAGTTAACACCAGGAGCAAATGGTACTAAGGAATCTGACTCCATAATTTAAAGTTTGACTACCTACAGCTTTCCTCTTTCCTCTTCCCATTCTGCCCCACATCTAGGCAAAATGATTAAGTCTAATGTGCTTACTTTTTTGGCACAGCAGGATATTAAAGCCATCAAGCTTCTGCCCATGTGTGGTAACACACCCTGGTTTTACCCCTTAAAGTGAAAGTGAAGTCACTCAGTCGTGTCTGACTCTTTGTGACCCCGTGGACTGTAGCCCACCAGGCTCCTCTGTCCATGGGATTCTCCAGGCAAGAATACTGGAGTGGGTTGCCATTTCCTTCTCCAGGTTTTACCCCTTACCTCAATAAAAACCCCAAGCAAGTCTCATCTCATTACTCTTTCGAGGCATTAAGGACCTACTTGGGAAGGCTTCTCTGATTACTTCAGAAAGCATCATTATATAAATAATAAACTTTTTCACATACTCTTGGTCTTTGTGTGGCATTCTATGTGTCTCACAAAAACCAAATTTGGGTGTTGGTCCATTCTGCTGCTGCAGAGTGGCCCAAATATCTACCAGCTATAAAAGCATAGTAGTTAAGTCTATGGCATTGATACATAGATAAAAACTTAGAGCAAGTGAATAACAGAAGACCTAGAAACAGACCCACACGTATATGAATACCTAGTAGCTCTGAGAGATGGTGGTGCAGAACAAGATAAGATAAATTTGCAATAAATAGGGTAAATGTATGGAAAAAAGCAAAACTTGCCTCAAACTTTCTATCATAAGTAAAAAATAAATTCCAAGTAGATTAAAAACCTTAATCACAAATGGAAAAACTAGAAAGCATTTAGAATATAATATGGTTGAATAAACATATGAGAAGATGCTTAACTCATTGTAATTAGGTGAATGCAAATTAAAATACAATGAGATGGCATTATAAACCTACCAGTTTGGCAAAGACATAAAAATCTAAGAAAATTAAGTATTGGCAAAGTTGTGGAACATTGGGTACTTGCATAAACTATTGATTTTACCACATTATTAAATAAGAGCTTGGCAGTAGCTGAAACAATTGAAGATTCACATATTTTATGGCCCAGCAATTTTACTCCAAAGTCCTCATATATGCAAAAAGTTAAGATTATGTATAAAACCTTGTATATCTAAATATATGTATATTTACATAAATTGTATATATATACATATTAATATAAGAATGCTATCACTATTTTTATATGGAAAAATCTGGAAAATTTGAAATTCTATAAACAAAATGGATAAAGAAATTGTGATATGTTAAAATGTATAGATAACAATTGAAAAGAACAGATTGTAAGTATACCTTTCAGCATGAATAAATCTCTAGCCTTAATTTTGAGCAAAAGAATAAAATATTCAAGTCACAAAAAACAGATACTTTATGTTTCCCCTCTCAAAATCTGATAAAATTGAACTATAATCATTAGCCATACATATATGGGCTTCCCTTTTGGCTTAGATCATAAAGTATCTGCCTGCAATGTGGAAGACCTGGGTTTGATCCCTGATTTGGGAAGATCCCCTGAATAAAATATTCAAGTCACAAAAAACAGATACTTTATGTTTCCCCTCTCAAAATCTGATAAAATTGAACTATAATCATTAGCCATACATATATGGGCTTCCCTTTTGGCTTAGATCATAAAGTATCTGCCTGCAATGTGGAAGACCTGGGTTTGATCCCTGATTTGGGAAGATCCCCTGGAGAAAGAAATGGCAACCTACTCCAGTATTCTTGCCTAGAGAATTCCATGGACAGAGGAGCCTGACAGGCTACAGTTCATGGGGTTGCAAAGAGTGGAACACGACTGAGCGACTAACACACACATACACATATGGATTGTAGAACTCAAGAAAATCAAGAAAGTGATGATCACAAAATTTGATGGAATGCTTACCTCAGGGAAGGGGGCATCAAGGTTTCTGGGCTTCCTGGTATTGAAAAGAGTAATACAACATGGCTCAGAGTAGGAATTCAATGCAACTTTAAGTGAATAAAGTGAACACTTTAAGTGAACTTTCAGACTAGAAAGTTTAAGTGAAGAATGAATTAAAAAGTGAGAAAAACCATAAAGTAATGTGTGTGTGTGTGTGTGTGTGTGTGTGTGTGTGCACACGCAAGCTGTCTCTTCAGTTGTGTCTGACTCTTTTCAACCCTGTAGCCCACCAGGCTTCTCTGTCCATGGGATTCTCCAGGCAAAAATACTGGAGTGGGTTGTCATGCCCTCCTCCAGGGGATCTTCCTGGCCCAGAGATAGAACCTGAATCTCTTATGTCTCCTGTATTGGCAGGTGGGTTCTTTACCACTAGCGCCACCTGGGAAGCCCAAAGTAATATACGTATTTTAAAAATATTTTTATTTGACTGCACTGTGTGTTAATTGTGGCATGCAGGGATCTTCAATCTTTGCTGAGATATGAGAACTCTTAGTTGCATCCTATGGGATCCCTGACCAGGGATCAAACCTGGGTCCCTTGCACTGGGAGAGTGGAGTCTTAGCCACTGGACTATCAGGGAAGTCCCTAAAGTAATATATAAATAAAATATAAAGTCAGGAAAACAAATTGTGAAAAGATGTTGCAAACCTTGATTTGCACTTGTAAAATGATAGCTGTCTTAATATCATAGAGTTCTATAGATTGTTTTTACCTGTTAACTCTCCTGAACTAAAACTACGCTAGATAATGTTGCATGGACTGTTGTTAACTGTAGATAAGAGGTGATATGATGAATAAGGATATTCTAAATAACACCAAATTACAGTTAAAATTAACTGAGTTCATATGAGCTTATTAACAATGGCTAGAGCAAAGATGGCTCAAGGATACAGTCATATTTCAGCAAAGTACATTAATTATGTAAAAGATAATTACTACTTAATTCTTGTCATCCTTCCTAGAGGAGAAAAGTAATCTTTGAGTAGGGCAGCAAGGAGATTGTCAGGCAAATATTCACCAATTTATTTCCATAACATCATTTCCTATCAAAACCAGAAAACTTATTTTTTACTGTTTTCTTATGATCGACTAATCAAGACACATGTGTAAATTTGATTTAGTGATTTCAAAACAAAATGTGTATAGAGTCACATTTTCAGCTAGAGAAATACAAATTGTGCTTCAAGTCTGATTGCAAACCTCATTCAAAAATTGTATAGATTATGGCATGTCTTGGCCTTGCTAACTCTTTTCAGGTAGTCTAACATATTTGTCCCTAACATTTTTATTCTAGAATAGGACATCCCTACTGTGATTTAGACATGATAAATCAACTTTTTTTTTTTTTCCCTTTTCAGTGGTTGGGAAATATACAACTTATTACGCATGATTGGTTCATTTATGGAATAACCCAATTAAAGGAAACACCTTGAATTTGATTGAAAATATAATAAATACATGTCGGAAATATGTTCTTTGCAAAAAGGTAGAAAGGAATTTTATGGTGGGATGAATGCAAAATGCTGGCATGCCCTTCTGTGGCATGCTTTTCCTATGCTGGGCTCTTATTAAAATGCCATTTATTCAGTACATATGTGAGTGAGTGAGTGAAGTCACTCAGTCGTGTCCGACTCTTTGCGACCCCAATCTAGGATCATATTATAAAACCTCAGTATGTGACCTAGGTAGTGGTGGTTTAGTCGCTAAGTTGTGTCTGACTCTTGGACTGTAGCCCTGACACTTGGACTGTAGCCCTCCAGGCTCCTCTGTCCATGGGATTATTCCCTTTTTATAAGCATATGTCTTTCACTGTTTCTTCTTATTTTAATGTCAGTATTTGAAGTGGTAAAGTTCAATTCCAGTTATATGACAACTTTTACATATATTTAAGGAACTAAGTTACATAGACCTGAATTTTCATGCAGAAGTTGAGGCTATATTTTGAATAAAACTCAGCCAAATCAATGGTACAAGTTTGCAGTATAAATCATCCATTATCTTGTCTTTTTCTTCTCCTATAAAAGTCTCCATATCAACTCTAATTCTTTACTGAAGCCCATACTTGGAAACTAAATAAAATCTTAGGCACTAAAAGCTATTAAGTGGAAAAGTCTTGTAAGAGTGACAAGGTGATTGGCTACCTTAGGTTCAGATTTTTGTCCATTAGAACCCTATTTCATCTTGCTAGACCCTGCAATCTTGTTTCTAAAATAAACCTAAATATAGTTTTGGTATATTCAGAATCTTGAAATTTGTGTTATAAGATCTACTCTCTGTGGCAGCTTGCAATTTACCCCACCACAAGAATTGTTGGAAATCTATTTCATAAAGTATTATTATAACAAAATATAGAAAGTAACCAATCAATATATAACAAACTGAACACATTCTAGCTATTCCACAAAAAAACAAATTTATTAGTAATTGCAAAAAGCTTGATGAATAAATCTTTCTCATGCTGCAAATCAGAAATAGACCTGTTTTACATTGGGTTTGCCTTTTCCTTTTATGAACTCTTGGGTTACATATACTATAAAATTTGATGGGTTTCAACCTAGTCTGCATTCATACAACTGATTTGATATAGTTCATAGTTAGTTAAATTATAAAATTTAACTTGAATTTCATAACTAGAAAGACTTGTTTCATGCTTTGATTAATTTTATGCACCCCCAATATTCTTTTAATTATCTATTGCCTTGTTTTGCTTTCTGCTCTGACTTTTAAAAATTTCATTATTTTGGCTTGCTTTCCTAGCTACTGACATCTGGTACTGTCAGTATATCTGGAATCATCCCAGAAAATGTAGCTGCTAGGAAAAAAAATAGGAATATTCTCTTTCTTTTGTAAAGGTTAGGTTCTGATCCTTTCCAAAGCTAACGAACCTTTCCACAAGTCCTATTTTAATGAAGTTCTTTATTGGTGAAAATTTAATGAGTCCTCAGGTTCCTTTAAACCTTAAAAAACATTGGTAGAACATACATTTATTAATAATTGTTAAAAAGACATTTAAAATAGTATATATGGTTATATGAAATCTATCCACAGTGGCTAATTTATATTTAATGTTGTTAAACTATGCACAACTACTATATCTATCAATAGTATCTGATTTCAAATTCTATGACAATTGTGATGATAGAAATAGAAAAATATAAGTCAATTTCTTGTTATAATGACCCATCCATGACAGTTCACTTGCAAATTCAAAGTACTGAATGAAATATAGTTCTTTCAAGACTTTGAGAATAATGCTAATGTATATATGTATATATATGCATATGTATATGTATGTATATAATTAAGGTATTTAGAATATATGGGCATCCCTAGTGACACTAGTGGAAGAACCCACCTACCAGTGCAGGAGACATAAGAGACATTGGTTCAATAACTGGGTTGGGAAGAACCCCTGGAGGAGGGCATGACAACCCATTGTAGAATTATTGCCTGGAGAATCCCTTGGACAGAGGAACCTGGTTGACTATGGTCCATAGGATTGCAAAGAATTAGACATGATTGAAGCAACTTAGCACACACACACTTCAGAAAGTAGGTCTTTATTCTGCAAAATAAGTACAGACTCAAGAATTAAACTTGAGAAGCTCTGTAGCTGTCAGGAATTACTTCAGAAATCAGAAAGCACTGCTACAATTTTAAACAGAAAGTCTTTTGATATAAAGAATGATTATAAAATAAATGGAGGAGTGGAAGGAGGCTCTAGATAGGTCCTTCAAGAATACTCAGAAATATGTGCTACATCTATCAGAGGAAAGTAGAAACAGTATTGGAACAGATTCGTTCAAGAACACCTTACTCCAGCTACAATCCAGGTATTAGAAAGCTCCCACCACCAGGGCTATAGCCTCCTTTTGATACCCACATAGCCACTGGCTGTTTTGTAGGAGGCCAAATCCTGCCATGACCATGACCAAATGCTTTTCTTACCCATGAACCTGAAGACTGGAACACTCTGAAGAAATGAATGTGTCCACAAACCATTTTAGTAGCAGCAATAGATGAAGTTGGAGGAAGTTAACTCCCAATTTATTTTTGCCTTCCAAAGATTTTGTTCCACTATCTAATTAATGGGAACTAATAAGCGACTGAACTGAACTGAAATAGAATCCTGAAGCCTATCTGAAGAGGGTCCAAGAATTGTAGTTCTAAGCTATCTAATCTCGGAATTACAGAAATTCAAACTGAAAGAAACTTGAGTAAAGAACTTGAAAAAGACTAAAATGTGTATCTGAGGTTCAAAGAAAAACTGGTAGCTTCTCGGAGGATCTTGATGTTAAGCTAATTAATACAGATTGCTTGCAACTGCACCTTGCAATTAACCATGAATCCTACAAAAAAAAATTTCCTGGTTACAAAGGTTGCCAACAGAAGAGATTTAGAAGAGATTTCCATGTTAGATAGACATTGTGAGGACAAAACAAAGATATGATGTTCAAGTAAACCTGATTAGCCAGCTATTTTAAACAGAACTTATTTTTTTCTGTACTGAAACCTGTGTGTTTTATGTGTGTGTGTGTTTAGTTGTTCAGTCGTGTCTGACTCTTTGCAACACTATGGGCTGTAGCCCTCCAGGCTCCTCTGTCCGTGGGATTCTCCAGGCAGGAGTACTGGAGTGGGTTGCCATTTCTTACTCCAGGAGTATTTCCAACCCAGAAATGGAACCACATCTCCAGCATCTCCTGCTTTGGCAGGCAGATTTTTTACTGCTGAGCCACTGTGTGTGTTGTATACTTGGAATGAAAAAGAGTAAATTAGATTCATTAAACACCAAGTATGTATCAGGAAGTGTGTTAGGTGACTTTTCCTAAGTTATTTCTTAGTCCAGTGAGAAACAAACCAGATTTCCGAAATAACCAAAAGACTTGATTATGTTTATTATATGGCAGTTATTAAAGTTGAATGTAAAATTGATATTTTAAGTCACAAGTGTGGAAACAAAAATAGTTAGATGTGGATTTTTTGGGAAATGGTTAGAGAATTAATACATAACCTCCTTTTTCAATCACCTAGAGTTTAGAACCAATTGACAGAGAAGTTAGGCAAATAGAAATCAAATGTACCTTTATTACCAAAACTGGCTTTGTTTTGTTTTGAACACCATGGAGAATACCTGTTGGCCTGGCAGCGGCCTGGTCTGGTTGGAGGAGTGTAGGGTTTTCTAGGGAAGCTGATAAGGTACAGGGAGAGCCTGCAGGGGGGTGCTCTGTGACTTTAGGTATCTGTAGGTAGGATATGTGGATCCTCATAGAGGAAGAGAACGGGCTGGGATGCCATGAGGGCCAGGGCAGCTCAGGGAACTGCCTGAGGTGTTGCAGCTGCAGCCTCTCTTCCTAGAGGAAGCCTGATCTCGCGGGATTTCAAGAGATTTACCAAGGCTGGCAGGGGAATCTTGAGATGGAGACGCTTGGGTCTTGGGTGCTGGAGGTTGCTGTTCTGGACTTATCTCTCAAGAGTGGTGAGGGGGAATGAACTCTGGCTCGAAAGCTATGCAGAGGAGAGACCCACTGAGGTCAGGAATCATGTTCACCAGTGGGTTTGCTCTTCCTTCCTGATTCACAACTTTGGACCTTAAGACAGCCATTGAAATGGAAAGAGTAAGTGTGACAGCTGTTGCTAGTGGAAGATGATTCAGCAAACTGAGAAGAACTAAGAGAGATCTCACCAACCAATCAGAAGACCACAGAGAAGTGAACTGAAGGTAAGTTCAGCTGAGAGTTGCTAAATTAAGTGGGATATGTACTATATGAATAACTGTTTTCATTCATAAATGTGTTAATTAACCATGTAGGAATAGAAGGCTATAGTGCATAGGAAACAGCCGGTAGTACAAGACAGGATATGAGTGGATTTTAAATTTTGTAGTTTAAACTATCAAATATATGAAAGTTCAAGGATGGGAGAAATCAATGAAAAACAAAGTAATACTGGATTATAATGGAGATAGGTTAGTGACTGCCTTCTATGTTAGATGATTTCTGTACCTAATTTCTGTCATTAAAACTAGAGCATCCTTTTTAATTCTATGATAGCAAGGAAGCTGTTTTTCTATCCTCATTTTTTTAGATGAAAGATAAGAACCTGAAACTGTAAATTAATTAGGAGACAACATAAAGTATCAATTAATATCTTGGGTATAGATTCAGACTGCCCAGATTCACATCCCAGGTTTGTCATGTATATTGAGTCACACTGGAATAGTTAGTTCACCTCTTTAGGCTGTAGTTTCTTCATTTGTACAAGGGGGAATCTATGTATTTTATAGCTGGAGTGAAAAAAATAAATTGTAACCTTTTATTATAATCACAGTATCTATTTCATTAGTTATAAGGATTAAATGATATAACCCTTAGCTCAGTGTCTGGCAGTTAGTAACCTCTCAACACATATTATTATTATTAGTTGCAGAGTTTATTTAATGAAGGCATCGAGGCATGGATAGAAGCCAAAATTTAAATCTGCACAACTACTTAAGCCCACATTGCTGTTATACAAAGCTGCCTCAGTGTATGCTACATGGTAGATGACCAATATACATGTTTATTGAACATTAAACTCAGGAATAAACTCAGGAGTCACTTGGAACATAAGTTGATCATTCCCTTGCAGCACCTTTCCATAACGTTGTGAATACAACTGAAGACAGCGTCCACATTAGGATCCCTTGCTCTGATAAGCTGCAGCCCTCTCTGAGTTGCACTGTCTGTTGCAAAATATTCAATATATAACCTCATATATGAGGACAAAGCAGGCAGAAAGGAATGAAGTCTGATTCACAGCAAACCTGTGGACCGTTTTCTTCCATCTGTGTCAGTTTCCATGGAAAAGTGTCTTTTAGAAAACTTAGTTTTATCCAGTGGTGCATTTTGTGCACTTTTGGGGACTTTTTCTAAAATATAAAGCCTTGTTAAGCATGCGTCTCCTTTATCCCTAAGTTTTGCCCCCAGGGCAGGTTTAAATTGCAGCTGTCACATTTACTTCCTTAAGTGCTACAGCTCTATTAATATATCTAGCAGTCTCATTGCCATACTGCCACAGGCTCAGAGAATTTTGAAGAAAAATGCCAAAGAGATGCCTTCTGCTTAGACAGTGGCCCTTAGACACTGTCACTCTCTGACTTCAACCATATGTTCTGCCTCTAGCTATTGGTCCTTCTTCAAGACTGATGTCTCAGTACCTCAAGGTCAATAGCTCTGTTGTATTGAATGAAACCATTGATTTATATTAGTGAAATTATTAATTACTCTAATTACATTAATGTCTAGTGGAATTAGCTTTCATTCCTCTTTTAATCCCCAAATATTTTTTGAATACCTGCTGCTGCTGGTGCTATCATGTAGAAAATACTGAGTTAGTCTTGGAGTAAGTTATAGATTAATTGAAGACCCTACTTTTGGTCCAAGAAGATCACAGTATACCAGTAAAGACTGAGAGAAATGATTTGATATCTTATTGTGCATCATAAGTAACATGCATGAAATTTTCTCAAGTATTTGTTTAGTGCTGGCTTTACTGTGCCTTACTATAAGAAAGGCATTTAATGTAAGAAAAGTATTGAATATTTTCAGCAAATGCCAAGAAGTATTTTTAAAATGTCGCAAAGGATAATACTAGAAAGACAAGTTGGTGCCAAGTTATAAAGGACTATTCTAAAGAGATTGCTATAGGAAAAAGAGAATCACCATGAGTTGTTTCAGAAAATTCAAGAAGATAAGATTTTTAAAAATTTCAACAGCAGCAACACTTATCTATCTCTTCATGCGTTTACTATTCCATAAATATTGGATGAGTACCTACTAGGTGATGGATATATAATAGTGGATTTAATAGACTTGGCTCTGCACTTGCAGAATTTAAAATCTGCTGGCAGAGAAGGAAAAAAGTCAAGAAGAAGCAGAAAAATTATATCTTTTCTGCAAGTTGAATATAATTTTTTTAACCCTTTTCAGTCTAATTAAATATTTAGGGGTAATGGTTTAATTTTGAGACCTTGAAATATTATGAGAGTATTTCTTAGCGAAATTCTTCCTGATAAAGGCTAAGTGGTAAGCTTTAAGGGAGTCTTGGTTATATATACTCTGTGGACTTTGTAATGTGAATTCCTGACCTTGTCCTTGAGGATACACTATTTGTGATTAGGGATCTTTGCAATGCTTTCTCCATGTTCCCCTTGATTGCCATTTGAGTTGTAAAGGAATTTGATCACTGAAAAAGTTAAGGATTTGCACTGAGAAGACCAATAGTTCAGGAAATTTGTAGATTTTTATATCAATCTTTGCGCCTCCTCAAAAATCTGGAGAAAATAATGAACATTTATGGAATAGCATAGTGTGCCATTTACCATATGATTGGCTTGCATTACATGTTTTAATATACCTTAGATTTTTTTGAAAGGCACATAAACAAACATAAAAAAATAAAATCATCATAGGCATTTGAAGCAACTTCTGAAGGTCATGTATTTCTTTTTGCTTTACCTTTAAATAGTGTATTATTGAAGCCATTAAAAAAATATATGTTTCTATGAACCACTGCAAGGTCTGATATTTGAATACCAAGTTTAGTAAGCTACTTTAAATCAGTGAACATGGGATGTTTTGACCATGATTCTTCTTTGAAATAACTGTACTTGGTTCATTACCAATGGATTTCAATTGACACTGTTTAAAAATTCAATTTTATATAAGAATATATATAATTCATGGAGATTTAATTTTGAAGCTGTTATTTTCTCTGCTCAAGCCTCAAGGTTAAAGCCGCTGTTCCCAAGCAGTCTGATTCAATGAATACTGCTGTGCATAGTGTATGGTACGCAGTAGACCAATAAAAACAATCTGATTGATCTATCTCGTTATGGACTTGATGGTTTCCAAAGCACTAGCTATAAAATAAGCTAACTGGAAAATCAAAGCTTTAGTGACCTCAGAGGACTCTTCATCACATAGTGCAGTTTAAATCATGTTACTTTAAATTTAGATATCACATGCACAACACATTTTATATAACAAACCAGAGAAAACTTGTAAACAGCATTTTATTTTT
Organism: Cephalophus harveyi; assembly: GCA_006410635.1. Classification (NCBI taxonomy): domain Eukaryota; kingdom Metazoa; phylum Chordata; class Mammalia; order Artiodactyla; family Bovidae; genus Cephalophus; species Cephalophus harveyi. Next base: position 297,146 of record SJYT01076015.1, read on the forward strand.
TACCTTTCCGGGCTGGAACACTTGCACTGGTGAATAGCTTTCCAAGTACCAATCTTCTCTAAATGTTTAAACTTTAGTTTTGGCTGGATTTTCAGACTCTGGAGCCCTCTTTACCAGCACTGCTACTCTTCTTTAAATGCCTCACTCCAAAGAGAACAACTTGTCCACTGCATAGAGGTCTCCCTAGTCAATATATGTGAATGCAAAAATCTCACATTTAATTCCAAGATTCTAACTTGGCAAAATGATTAGCAGATTTTTTTTTTTCTATTTGTAACTAAACATCTATAGGCTGGCAGAACAAAGAAAACAGTTTGGTGTCGTGAGAGGACTGTAACTAATTGGTTTCATTTCTCAAGAAAGAAATTATTATTGCAACAACAAAAGATAGTTATTAAGTTCTTAGAAAGCTGAATCCATTTAATCCTACCAAATGAAACTGTTAAATTTGCATTTGCATCATTTCTTAGCATCCCATTTTTAATGGATTCTTTTTCTTCTTCATAACATTCTAACCTTCATTCCCCTCCTCTTATATCCAGTGTCCTAATGGTAGCCTTTGATATGTAAGAATTGCCTTTGCATCAACAACTAGATTCCCTATGCTCAGTGACTTTTTACCTTTCTCTTTTTCAATATTCCTCTATTGTGGACCTCATTTTTAAGGATCACTTTCTCTACAAGAAAACCCTGAAACTGGGTTGTAATGAGATAGCAATAAATGATGGTGGTATTCATTAATTTTAAAATGGTGGTGGCATTTATTTCATTAATTGATTATTTTTAAATGATGTATAAAGCATCCGTTGTTACATACTACACTAGGGTATAGAACTGAAAGATTTCCTCCTGTTAAGGAATTCTGTGTTAAGGGGAATATAAAACAAGGAAACATGTAAATATAATAGAGGGAGGCACAGACTGATAAGGCACTAATGGACTCCAACATCAACAAGAGATTTCCTAAAGGTAGACAGAATGGATTTTAACAGTCTTAAAGGATAAATAAGTTCTAAGTGGGTGACAAAGGCAAGAGAGGTATCACAGTAAAAGGTACCTCATGTAAATGTCATGGAAGATGAGAGTGTGATGCTGGCAAGGGACCTGCAATATATTTAACATAACCTGAGAGTATGGTATGAGAAAGATGTTTGAGAAAAGAAAGATGAGAAGTTTTCAAAGGATAAGCCATGCAGAGACTTGTATATTGTAGTAATAAGTTTGAATTTAGTCAGCACTGACTCAGGAGAAGTCTCTTGAGAGTCCCATGGACTGCAAGGAGATCCAACCAGTCCATTCTAAAGGAGATCAGTCCTGGGTGTTCTTTGGAAGGAATGATGCTAAAGCTGAAACTCCAGTACTTTGGCCACCTCATGCGAAGAGGTGACTGATTGGAAAAGACTCTGATGCTGGGAGGGATTGGGGGCAGGAGAAGAAGGGGACGACAGAGGATGAGATGGCTGGATGGTATCACTGACTCGATGGACGTGGGTTTGGGTAAACTCCGGGAGTTGGTGATGGAGAGGAAGGCCTGGCGTGCTGCAATTCATGGGGTTGCAGAGTCGGACACGACTGAGCGACTGAACTGAACTGACTCTAGAGTCAGATTAGGTTTAAATCCTAGCTTTGCCACTTGCTGGGGTGCTTCCCAGGTGGCGCTGATCATAAAGAATCAGGCTGTCAGTACAGGAGATGCAAAAGAAGCAGGTTCGATCCCTAGGTTGGGAAGATCCCCTGAGAAGAAAATGGTAACCCACTCTAGTATTCTTGCCTCAGTCCATGGTCACAAAGAGTCAGATACTACTGAGTACACATACACACACACATATCACCACTCGCTGGCTATGTACCTTGGGGCAAGTTACTCAAGCTGTCTGTGCATCAGTTATCATACCTGTAAAGTGGAAGTAGTAATAGAACCTACCTCATAGTCAATATGAGAAATGGGTTAATACGTATATATAGTTCTTATACCCAAAAGGGTCCTATATCAATCACTCAATAAATCATCATAACAATTTTTGTTACTATTATTAACCATCTTGGCAAAGAAGACACATTGGTGGAACTCCTGCATAGTCAAATATGTCTGAACATGAGTCACTTTTGATCAAATGAGTTTGAAAGTTTATTCTGGCATCTTTAAGCAAAATGGGCTGTATGGGGCAGAGCCAAAACTAGAAATAGGAAAATCACTGATATTTTCAGTTGAGAGATTATGCAAAGAATGCTTGAACTAATGGTATTATAGTGTGGTGACAGAAAAGAGATGAATAAAAGAGATTTTAATGAGAAAATCTGACACAATATAGTCATTAATTAACTATTTAGAGTAAGCATAGCTATCTACAAAGATTCTAACTGGAATGATGTGATTTATCATTCACTCAAGCTGATGTAGGAAGGGGTGCTGGTCTGAAGGAGAAGATGATGAGCTGAGTCTCTGCAGATATAGAGTGACTGTGAGACTGAGTTTGGAGCTGAGAATAGATCATGGAGAGTCACCAGTTAATACAAGTTTTAGATGAAGCCATAGGTATATATGATCAATGGAGTACATGTAGTGCAGGAGGAGTAGAGGGTCTGTGATGCAATATTTAGAAGGTATCATAGATTAAGTCATGTCCGACTCTTTTTGACCCCATGGACTGTAGCCTGCTGGGCTCCTCCGTCCATGGGATTTTCCAGACAAGAATACTGGAATGGGTTGCCATTTCCTTCTCCAGGGGAGAAGATCCCCTGGAGAAAACAAGATCAATCTCAAAGATTAGAGAAGAGCATAAATTGAGACATGGAGGGAAGGAAGTGCTAGTTTCAAATTTAAGTCAAAAAGCCCCACTGGATTTGATCAGAACCGTATCTTTCTATTGTAAGCGACATAAAATCCAAACTCCTTATGTCATCTTATTTGTGTGTGTTAGCTGCTCAGTCATGTCCAACTCTTTGCGACCCTGTGGACTGTATCCTGCCAGGTTCCTCTGTTCAAGGAATTCTCCAGGCAAGAATACCAGAGTGGGTTGTCATTTCCTTCTCCAGGGGATCTTGTTTTTACCATGCTTCTCTTTGGGCTTCCCAGGTAACTCAGTGGTGAAGAATTCACCTGCCAAGCAGGAGACATGGGTTCAATCCCTGGCTTAGGAAGATCCCCTGGAGAAGGGGATTTTGTTTACCTTGTTTCCACTGGTAAACAAGACAGAGCATGTTTCCACTGGTAAACTGGTAAACTACAGCTGCTAGGAAGTATCTGATGCACAAAATAAGTTAATTGGATATTTGACAAATAAATGAATACATGAAGTAGTGAGAAGGGTAGGCAGTGGGGAGAGGAAAGCCCAGGGAAAGGTTGTACTACAGCATTTAGAAGTTTGAAAACAATTGTTTTTATTGAACTTAAAAAAGAGTCACCAAAAGCACTGGTAGGAGTAGTTTGAGTAGAATATTAGAAGCAGAATTCAAACACCTAAGCCTGAGGAATGAGTGAAGAAAGCAAATTTATTATTTTCTTTCAAGAAGCAGGACTGTACAGAAGGATAAAGAAATATTTAAAAGAGTAGTCTTTTAAAAGTAAATACAAACAAGCATACAACCCAGAAACAACTTAGAGCGTTAGAGACACTTCTGAAATCTGTAAGGTCCATGTTTTTGTTTTGCTTTCTTTTTAGTTTGAAACATTTTTGAACTTAAAAGTTGCAAGAATGTTTCTAAGAACTCCCTTTTCATGTAAAGGCCTCATTCAAGTTTCAGTAATTATACCATTTAGTCTTTAAGCAAAAAGATCCAGTCCAGGATCCTGTGTTGTACACAGCTGTCTAGTAATACTAAAATTTTTCACTTTGAAAGAGTTCCTCAGTCTCACATTGTCTTTTATTACTTTGATATTTCTAAAGATTGCAGTGCAGTCATTTTGTAGGATGTCCTTTAAATTGGTCAATCTGTTTCTTCATGACTAGACCCAGGCAATGTTATTCGGCTGGAATATCACAGAAGTGAAGCTGGGTTTTTTCTTATTGCCTTCTACTGAATGATATGTGATATTCACCAATCTCATTACTGGAGATTTTAACTTTCATCATTTGATTTTGTAACTGTAAAATCACATTTTATCCAATTTAATCTCATATTTCATTAGTAAATATTTTATGGAAGGCACTTTGAAATTATACAGAATTCTGTTTCTTATCCAACTTTCACCCACTATTTTGAGTATGTATTAGAATATATTTTTTCAATTATCATTACTGCAGTGGTGGCCAAATGGTGATTTTCCCAATTCCAGCTTTATTTCTTCGTTTGTTAGCTATCATTCTATTGTAAGGAAGAGCTAACTCTGCTTTCCATTTCTTTCTTTCTTTATATCAAAGTAACCTCTTGAATTGCTACTTTATTCATTTGATATAAACATCACTGTCATTATTTAACTTGATGCTTAAATTGTCACAGATTTGGACATTGCAGTGTTTTTTTTTTTTTTTTTTAACTTTACAATATTGTATTGGTTCTGTCACACATCAACATGAATCCGTCACGGGTGTACACATGTTCCCCATCCTGAACCCCCCTCCCATCTCTCTCCCCATACCATCCCTTTTGTTTTTAATATAGAAATAATTTTGAACGGTTTTGCATTTTTGGAAAATAAACCAGTAGAACAGTGACATTCAATCTTGGCTGTGATCAAATTCACCCAAGGAGCTTTTAAATATCTTAATGTCCAGGCCAAACACTGCACCAATTAAGCAAGCATTTTCGGAATTGAAACCCAGCTATAAATATTTTTCAAGCTCTCCTGTGATTCTGATCTGGAATCAAGCTTAAGAACTTGACTAAGATCTGCAACCAAGTTTAAGAACCACTGAAGAGAGAGGGGAAGGACAGGAAATACAGCAGAGATAAGAGATAAGTGATAAATGACATGTATATGAAGATTAGGGAAAGGAGGCTCTCTAAGGGCCTAAGTATAAGAGTAGGATCCAATTTGTTTTCTGTAGGTGAGGAATTAAGAGGCTGAAGAATTTCCCATGTAATAATTCTTTTTGTTTCTGTGAAGAATCAGGTGAATTTGTATGTTGAGATTTAGAGTAAATGGTGATGGAGACCTGCAAGGATTAAAATAGCTGTTGTGAGGAGTTAAAAATATCATGTAACCATACAACAGGTAGATTCTATTGAGATATTGAAGGTCTTTTCTTGAGGTGGGGAGGGGGGGGTGGGAAACTCAAAATTAATGATAATTTCCCTCGAATTTGCATTTAATCAAGTAGATGCAAAAAGATAAGAGTTTCAAAAACTGAAGGGCTGAGTTGAAATACAGGGGCTAGAATTGACAGAGAAGTTGACTTATAAGAAGGGTCAAATTGTGGAAATATGAATAGTATCAGAGATATGAACATCTTCTAAACATCTTTAACAGCAGTAGTTGGATTTTCAGGCTCTGTGGCAGGAATTGTATTTGGGGACACAAGAGTTATTTTTGGCAACTGTAAGTCATCTTTCCCTTCAATATATCAAAAGTGGAAAATCGGTGCCTGTTATTTTATTTTACATTTGTTGTGCTCAGGGGCTTGCCATGTTTAGGACACCTGAAGCATTTTACCTGAGCTTCTACCTGTATAACTTGTGATTTCATGTTTTTGATACATAAGATTTCTTAGCTTTATCCTTTTATGGTTGCAGCTTACCCTGATTCTGATTCTTCAACTTTTGTGCTTCAGTGCCTCTTTGGATTTGTTTTCATCATTATTAGGTAGACCCTTCCTGATAGGTCGGAGAAGGCAATGGCACCCCGCTGTAATACAACAAGTTCTAATTACAATCCATTTGAAAAAAATGTTCTGTTCAATTTTCTTTTTTTAAAACAAGCTTTTCAAAAGAAGACTGATTTTTATTTTCTTTGGTAGAAAATAGGCATTGCAGTAAAGCTCTGGGTCACAGTCTGTTATTCACAACAGGGATAAGATTTCAAGTATGAGTACAGCCATCATACTAGCGTTTTAAATTATTTCCTCATGAGTTTTCATTATTTGTGACTGTCATAAAATGATAGCAGTTTCATTGTGGTAAAATAGAATAGTTTTATGGCAAAAGCAAGGCCACTTAAAATTTTTTTTTTTAAAACTTGATAAATAGAAATAGATGGTGAATAATTATATATGTAACTAAATAAAGGAAAACAAAATTATTAAGATAAATATTGGGAAAAAAAACTTAAATTCAGCATTGAAGCATGTGATGAAAAATTAATGCAGTAGTGAAGCCACAATACTGCAGGTTTAATAGAGCTAAAGCAGCAGGTTGCCCCACGTCAAGAATCTAGAGAACATAGCAAGCTTAGGCATGATTCAAGCAGGAAGTTCAATGTGATAACCAAGGTACATCAGGGAAGAGTTATAATCAGGGAAACAATTCACAATCAGCAGGAAGATGGTGACCCAAGGAAACTCTGCCAAGTTTCCCACAATTATCTGTCAATTCTCCCATCAGTGAACAGGCAACAATAGCTTTGGGAAAAGAAAAAGGGTTAGATGCTTGTGTGGGGTTACCAAGGCCCTGGACTTATTTTTTTCCTTTAGAGCCTTGAGTACTTATCTGTTCCAACTGAAAACCATGAAGCTTAGTTAAGATGTGAACATCAAAGATCTCAAGCATTTCTCAGGAAACTTGAGACTGAGAGAATTAATTGCAAAAGGAGTTATATCTCCCTTGTTAATGCTTTCAGGATTGGTAGTGGCCTAGGGTTCATGTGGAGACAAAGTGAAATCAAACTGGCAACTGTTGTGCTGAATTCAGAATTTTAAAAGAAGATTACAGAAAGCAATGAAGCTTTCAAAACAAATCTCTTCTGAGTACACGTTAAGACTTTGCTACCTTCCAGGAGACTTCCCTGGTGGTCCAGTGGTTAAGAATCCACCTTCCAATGCAGGGGACGTGGGTTCAGTCCCTGGCTGGGGCACTCAGGGAACTGAGATCCTACATGCTGGAGGGCAACTACTGAACCCAAAAACCACAACTAGAAAGAAGGCCACATATGCAAATAAGACCCAATGCACCAATAAATAAATAGATAAATAAAACTTTGCTACCTGCCCCAAATCCAAATTATAGATGCCTGATACAACTTACATTTGTATTTCACTAGTATTAATAATTTATGATTGCTGCTTGGAGTTGGTGCTTTGTAGGCACATTTTTAATATAGCAAAGTAAAGAACCCCATAAGTTTCACTGTTGTATGGGACTGTGTACTGTGGGAAATGATTAATTGCTCTAGCCTGGAATCAAAGACCCACTTTGCCTATAATGTTGTCCATATTTTTCACTCCTCCTTACCATTACCCTTATAAACATACATCTACAAACACACAGCTTTGAAACTAACAAAGGCAAAATATGATGTATTCTAAGTTACTCAGTTTTTAAGTACTTGACTTGCCTATTTTCTACCAATATTTTTTAATACTGGGTTTAGTTTTAAAACTTGTTAATAAGATTGACATCTTTTTAGAGATTTTTCTTTCAGTTTTAGCATTTATTTTAGATTAGGAATCCATCTCAAAGAAAACAAGGAAATAGCATCTTCATATTATTTGCCTTGATTGATGTATTATCTTCCAGATTCTGCCTGAAAGTCACAGGATTTTTTTTTTTTTTGAGATTTATGTATTTGTGAGTTTTAGATTTAGATTAAGAAAATCCTATATTTAATGAAAGCATTACTTACTGAAACACATCTTTTTATCTGAACACACTTCATTGATAAATTGAAATTCTAACTATTGATCTTTATATGTAAATCTTCTGGAGTGAAGTTTTTTTAAAAATGCCATTTTTCCATTTTATTTCTATTAGACTCCTTTCTATGATATTTCATTTGTCAAATATCAGAGTCATCTCAGGAAAATTAGAATCATCGTTGGTGAATAACAAACTTCAACAGGTTTAGTAATTTTGTCTTCTGGCCCTATCTAGAGTGGTAATTACAAAGGTTCCAGTGTCAGTTAATCTGTAAACAACTTTGTTTTGGAAGTAGGCCATTGAATAGTCAAATATACTCTTATTTTTTACATTGTACTCCAAATACTAAAATCATAACAAATAACAGTAGGAAATTTTCCCTTACTAGGGGTTTCAGCCACATATAAAAAAAGATTTTGAGGAAATACTTTGCTGTGTTTCCTGACCTTTCTGTTTTATAACCCATTAGTTTAGTGAACTTCAGAGAGATAACTTTATTTCTTTAGACTTTAATCAATTACATCAACAATTGGTAGGGTAAATTTTTACCTCTTTCCCTGGTGGCTAATTCAGTAAGAATCTGCCTGCAATGCAAGAGATCCAGGTTTGATACCTGGGATTGGTGGGGGTGCGGGGGGGAGGACGTGGGGGAATTTCCTGGAGAAGGAAATGGCAACTCACTCCTGTATTCTTGTCTGGAAAATCCCATGGATAGAAGTTCCTCATGGGCTATGATCCATGGGGTCACAAGAGTCAGACATGACTTAGTGACTAAACCACAATGTACCAGATCTTTGAATAATATTCAGTAGCTAACACTAATATCATTTATTATGTGTGAGGTGGTGCTCTAAATGTTTGCTGAATATTAATTCATTTAATCAATAAAGTGTATGTTATTATCTTCATCTAACAATGAATAAAGAATAGAGAGGTTAAATAACTTTCCCCTGATCACAGAACCCAGGCTATTTTACATGAGATTCTATCCAGGGGCTACAAATTCGATAGGTTTAACCATCAATGAAAAGCATCAGGTCATATATTGATTCTATGATGTAAGTGATGTGCTTGATTTTGGTTAATTGGCATTAAATTATATGTAACTTGAACATATAACTTTAAAGTGGTGCTTAAATTATTAACTGATATAATCACTCATAATTGTGCAATAGGCATAACTTTCCTCAAGACCTTTTTCTTCTTCTCCTGCCTTCAATTCAGCTAGTGCTGTAAACTGTGCTCCCCATCCCAACTAAAAACAGATAATAGTGGATTTAAACTCAGCATACAGAGAGAAGGTCTTTATCACATATCCAAGATTGGTTCCCACAAAGAATAAAATGAACTAACCAGCTTCACAATGATCGGAGTCTTTTGAATAAAGGAAGCAGCATGTACAGCTGTAGCTAATTACAAATTTGGGCTTCACTTTTGTTAACAGCAGACTAATGTTTGCATACAAAGCATTTGTGGTAAATAAATAGCTTTAATAAGTGGGGAAAAAAGACAGTAAGCAATACAATGCCAGGAGTAATTACAGCTATGTTTGCAAAAGCCACAAATGCAGTATATAATTATCTTAATATGAAAAATGGAGATTATCTCATATTCGAAGCTCTTTATTAGGAATAATTCTAACATTTGCATATTCTAGTATTTGAATACTAGATTCTGACTTAATTTTCTTGATGTTCTACTTTATATAACACATAGGAATACAAAATAATGCAGCCTCAATGAATAAATCCCTGTTTATGAATAAGATATTTGAAACACACTTGATCATAGATATACAGCTTTCAGCTTGGTATGATTTACCGATCCAGTTAGGCATGGTATAGAAAGATGAGCTCACATAGCTCATCTAAAGTAAGGCTACTCACAAACCATTTCTTCCACTACTCTCCCCTCCCAAATAAAGATATCAACCCTTTTCATTCTGCCATGAAAACAGCAGTGTAAAACCACTGGATCACAGTACAAGACTGATAGAAAAGCCAAACAACAGATCCAGGTTCTATGTCACCTGAATTAGACTTTGTCCTGAGAGGCAAATAAGGTTAATACGGAAGATAATTGTACATTGACCTTCATGTAACAGCAATTGTAACTGAATTTTACATTCTGGTAAAAGATGGAAAGAAGAAATCATTCATAAAAAGCTTATATTTATCCACACAAAAACCTACACACAAATGTTTAAAGTAGTTTTATTCATAACTGCCAAATTTGGAAGCAATCAAAATATCTCTCAAGAGGTGAATGAATAAAGAAGTGTTGATACATCCTTACCCTGGAATGTTGTTCAACAATAAAAAGAAATAAGCTTTCTAGTCATGAAAAGATCTGGAAGAACCTTAAATGCATACTACCAAGTCAAAGAAGCCAATCTGAAAAGACTATAAATGCTATATGATTCCAACTTACATAACATTTTGGAAAAGGCAAAGCTACAGTGACCAAGAAAGATCATGGTTGCCAGAGGTTCAGGGAGGTGGGGAGAAGAATGAATAGGTGAAGCACAGGGGATTTTTAGTGCAGTGAAACTATTTTGTGTGATATTGTAATGCTGGATACATGTCCTTCTGTATTTGTCAGAACCTTGTAGAATGTTCAACACAAAGAGTGAAACCTGGTATAAATTACAGACTTTCATTAATCATAGTGCATTAATATTGGTTCATCAATTATAACAAATATTAGTGTTATTTGCTCAGTCGTGCCCGACTCTTTGCGACCCCATGGACTGCAGCCCTCCAGGCTCCTCTGTCCATGAGATTTTCCAGGCAAGGATACTGGAGTGGGTTGCCATTTCCTTCTCCAGAGGATCTTCCCAACCCAGGGATCGAACCCGGGTCTCCTGCACTGCAGGCAGATTCTTTACCAACTGAGCTATAAGGGAAGCCTAATAACCACACTAATAATCCAAGATGTTAATAATGGAATCCTGTGTGTTTGCAGGGGTAAGGAGGTTAGAGTATATGTGAACTTTGTATTTCCAGTCAGTTTTTCTGTAAACCTAAAACTGCTCTAAAATAATTGACTGCTAAATATATATATATATATATAACATTAATGACAAATGGAAAGGGATATTATTTAAAATTCAAGAACAGGAACTCTGAAGTCAATCAAAGATTATTTCTGGTGAGTAGGGCCTAAAATTTTCTCCTAAACTCATGTCAGAATGCCTCTTTTTTTAATTACAGAAAAATATTAACATTTAAAACACTGAAAGTGGGTATTGATTTGTCAGTATTCTATGATTCTATTAACACTCTTCTATTACCAGAAGCTCTTATTCCTTTTTGTTAAGTTATAACTCAGTGAAACTAAAGTGAGAAAAAAGTCATATACTTACTATATTTGCCTGGAAGTAGGGAAGCAAAGGAAAAGAAGCACTTACTGATAAAAATAGCAGGTTTTTTTTTTTTTTTAAATTAGACACAAAAATCAAATAATATTTTTAAAGTGCCTTTAAATTATGATTATGTAAAAAGCTGGATAATAAAGAGGGAAAAAAAATCTATACTCAGGGAAATAAAAGTGCCATTAAGCCAAACTAAAATTTTGCCTCATTTTTTAAAAGACGGTAAAGCATCTGCTTACAATGCGGGAGACCCGGGTTCGATCCCTGGGTGGTGAAGATCTTCTGGAGAAGGAGATGGCATCCCACTCCAGTATTCTTGCCTGGAAAATCCCATGGACAGAGGAGCCTGGTAGGCTACAATCCATGGGGTCGCAAAGAGTTGGACACGACTGAGTGACTTCACACACACATGGTAAATGAAAATTTCATTTCAAAATAGCTTTTTAAACAAATAGGGTCACAGTATTAGTTTATAAGTTTATGGACAGGCTGTTCTAGAGCTGCTTAGTAAACTAAATAAAAACAGTTTACCTGGGCTATATAATACCTTTCTTACAGTTTTAAAGAAAATATTTTTGCTTGATAATAAGAAATTCTTTAAAATAGGAAGAAACATACTGGGCTACAGAATATCCACTTGTAGGGCTGTTAGATAAAATTCAGGATGCAAAGTGAAATCTAGTTTCAGATACACACCATGTTTTTATTTTTAATATAAATATGTTCCATAAAATATTTGGTATATATTTGTGTGAAAATTTATTTTTTAATTAAAATTTATCTGGATTTATTTTTGTTTTTAAATCTGGCAACCTGACATTTCACCAGTCTTGCATTTTTATAAGCCTTGAAGAATGTAGAATTTAACTAGTTAACCTCATTTTCACCCATATTTCTGGAATTGTCAAAAATACAATCCCAAAATGAAAATGGAATACGTAAATAAGCACTCATGTTTTAAATGCTTGCTTCTTGTAAGATTCTGGGCTAAGTTTAGTTGGTAAATATTCTGCCTTTATAGAGGATATACCAGTGAAACATAGGCAGATGATTATAACAGACCTAATGGACTATTATTTTAATTTGATGTAAATTTGCACATAAAGACATAACTATTGGATGTGACTGATACAGATGTTCAAGAAATCTTTTGATAAATATCCACAGCAAAAGCTATTTAAATAAATATAGCTGTCAGAAGCTAGAGGGATATCTTACAAAGAGCAATCAAATAGAAAGGATAAATAGACACTTCTGGCAGGAGCAGCATAAGTATCAACAGAGAAATTCACCAGAGATAAGAATTTGGCTAGTTTTATTTAGTATTTATATGCACTATCTGTTAGAAGAAGTGTACAATAAAATTCCCAACTTTGATTGAAATGCCAAGCTTATGAGGATAAACAGGGTATTTTCAGGAAACTGTGAATGTAGCCAAAACACGTGGTAAATGAATTCTAGTGTTGGCTATTTCAATGCAATGCCTTGCAGGAACACAGGCAAGCTGTATTTTTAAGTTGGTGGCCTCCAAATTAGTTGTTTTGCAAGGTTACTAGGGCTAGTTATTGCAATTCCCTAAAAAGTTATCAGATAAGTATGCTACTGTGACCAGAAATATCCAATACAATTCTTAATAACATAAGGCAAATTACAAGGAAAATTAAAGCTACTATTGTATACCTAGGTTAATCCATAGTACGTTTATGTCTGGATTTTTATGCAAACCAGTGCATCTAGATAATAATTTAAAACTGGAATTTGTTTAGGAAACTGGAAATGATCAAACAGTAGGACATTGTTGTCACAAATAACTGGATTTTTCCCCTTTCAAAGGCTAACATTCCATTCCATTTTCTTCCCTCTATAGACATTTAGGATGCGTCCATGTATTGGCTATTGTGAATAATGATTTCATGAATATGGAAATTCAAATGTCCATTCGAGATCTTGATTTCAATTCTTTTGGATATATACCCAAAGGAGGGATCATATGATAGTACTATTTTTTTTTTGAGGAACTTCCATACTGCTTTCCATAGTGGCTGAACCAATTTGCCTTCCCACTTTTATGTTCCCTTTTGTCCACATCCTTGGGAATGTAGATCATCTTTTGGTTTTTGATGATAGTTATCCTAAAAGCATTGTCTCCTTTGCTTTTGATTTGCATTTCCCTGATGATTAATGATATTTGGCACCTTTTCAAATACCTGTTGGCTTTTTGAAGGTGATCCATTGGTAAAGAATCCTCCTCCTGATGCAGAAGACACAATTCGATCCCTGGATTGAGAAGATCCCCAAGAATAGGAAATGGCAACCCATTCCATGGATTGTGAAGTCAGACATGACTAAGCACGCACAGATGCACAATTGGCCTTTTGTGTGTCTTCTTTGGAGAAAGGTCTATTCAAATCCTTTGCCCATTTTTTAAATTGAGCTTTTTTTTTTTTTT